>JADBJO010004469.1:165042-172542 GCA_016801955.1 Conus betulinus | reverse complement strand
TCTGCACCAAGAATCCACAGGGCATAGGCAACTTCATGTCACTATGAGGTTACCCACCAGAGGAGATACTGCACTACATCTGCACCAAGAATCCACAGGGCATAGGCAACTTTATGTCACTATGAGGACATCCACCCAAGGAGATACTGCACTATATCTGCACCAACAATCCACAGGGCATAGGCAACGTCATGTCACCATGAGGACACCCACCAGAAGAGACACTGCACTACATCTGCACCAAGAATCCACAGGGTATAGGCAACGTCATGAAACAATAATTTAGCCACATTACCCATTTTCTCACATATACGACATACATTCATATAGAGGAATTTGGATTTCAATTAAACATCTTCTCGGTTCATGAAATCAATGGACAGGGGAATAAAACTTTGTTTTTAAATCTGACACTTCTGCATTTAACCGATCGATATCTTCGTCCTGACTGAAGAAGGTCATACTGATTTGCAAGAACGTGGGTCTGGTCACACGTAATCTTCTTCGCTTTACAAACAACACGGCACCTGTATAGCTCACTCAGACTTTTTTGTCTCTCACCAACGATTTTTCCTCCCACGTTCACCACTTTCTCAAGCACATTTTCTGCTCTTCACAGTCAACCCCCACATACCAACACATAAATGAGAAAGTTAGAACAGATTCCAAGAAGCATGAATAAAATGTCCGAAGAATGTCAGTATTCACATGAAATGATCGCAGCTTGCGAAGACAATATAATCTGGTTTGACATTTTTTGTGGACATACTCAACATGGGATTTAAAATTCAGCTTATTATCTATAAAAGTCCTAAATATTGTATGATTCAACACGTTCTACTTCAGCACCTTTGATAAAAAGTGGTGGTACAGCTTTTGGATTCTTTCTAAAATCAATCAACATTTCTTTCGTTTTTGTTACATTCAGATCAAGATAGTTATGATCGCACCAGTCAACAAATCTTTGAACCTCCTTGAAGTAAACAGAATCAGAGTTGGAAAGATCCACAAGTGCTGAGTCATCTGAATATTTAATGTACAAAGTTGAATCACTTCCTGAACAATCATTTGTGTACAGAGTAAAAAGCACTGGTGATAAAACAGTACCCTGGGGTGCGCCAGTTGAAATGACTCTGGAAGACGAAACAACACTTTGATATCGAACAGACTGTGTCCTCTGTGTAAGAAAATCAATTATCCAAAGATGAGCTTGTTACCCACATTTATGTTAATGAGTTTCTTTGCCATCAGATGTGGTTGTATGGTGTTGAATGCTGATGAGAAATCAATAAAGAGAATGCGTACAAAGGAGGCAGGTTTTTCGAGGTGTGAAAAAGCATGATGGAGAAGTGTGAGTGTGGCATCATCTGTTGATCTGTTCTGTTTGGTATGCGAACTGAAACGGGTCTTGGTACTGTGTAGTATCTTTAAAAACATAACCGAGGGACATTCTTTCAAGACATTTCATTGCAACAGATATGAGGGCAACTGGTCGGTAATCATTTAAACAGCTTGGGTTGCGTTTTTTGGGAACAGGACATACAGTGGCATTTTTCCATAAAACAGGAATTATACATTCTCTAAGTGACCAGGTAAACAAACGACTGTAAACATAGGAGAGCTGAGAAGCACACACCTTCAACAATTTTCCACAGATATTATCAGGGCCCATTGCCTTTCTCACATTAAACGTTTGAAAAACAACTGAACCTCATTTTCCTCAATCACAACAGAATCACTTCCATCAACATCGTTTTTAACATTGCTTTGGAGTTCTTCCTTCACTTCCTTTAATTCTTTACTAAAATCTTTATCATCAAATCTACAGTAAAAATCGTTCAGCTTTTCTGCAAATTGCTTCTGTTCTTTTGCTGTTTTTTTTGTTACTAATATTTTGGTTTGAACATTTTCCTGAACCTGATAAAACCTTTATTCCTTTCCATGCATCTCGCATATTTCCATTCTGGAACACGTTTTCAACTTTTCTCTTGTAAGTTCTCTTTGATTCTTCAATCTCCGTTTGCAGTTTCTTTTGTACAACCTTACGATCGCTTTTATTGCCTGATTGAAAAGCTCTTTTTTTTCTCATTTAGAGTTATTTTCAGAGATTTTGTAACCCAAGGTTTGTTGTTGGAAATATTTTGATAGTTTTAGTAGGTACAATCATGTGTTCACAGAAAGAATGTAGCTGGAAATAACAGTACCCAGTGTATTCTATAGTCTCATGGCTCAGCAGATGTGGCGTGGCCCAGAATCCACGTAGCAAGACGCTTCCTCCAAACTGATACTGAAATGAGATATCACGACGATCTCTCCCTCCCTACTTTTCGCCCTTCCCTTCTCCCCCCCCCCCCCCCCCCCCCCCCCCTCCTTCCTTCACTTCCTTCACCCCTTCCCCAATCTCCCTTCCTTTGTTTCTGTTCTATATCCTAATGATGACCGTTCTGGCCACTGTCCAGCTCATGGTTACACGCTGGAAGACAAACTGACACTCCACGCACTGTTGTGGGCCGGAATCACTGGACAATGCTAATGTCCTCTCACACATTGAGTGGTCAGTCAGGTCGGCTGGCATAGCAGGACGCCGATAGAGAACAAACCTCAAGGCTGGCTACCCCCCCCCCCCCCACTCCCCCCACCCCCCTCCCCAATCCAGTGTGATGAACGTTAGACACTGAATCACAGTGTGATGAACTTTAGGCACTGAATCACAGTGTGATGAACGTAGGGCACTGAATCACAGTGTGATGAACGTTAGACATTGCACTAAATCACAGTGTGATGAATGTAGGGCACTGTATTAATGTGTGATGAACATTACACACTGAATCACAGTGTGATGAACGTTAGGCACTGCACTAAATCACAATGTGATGAACGTTAGGCACTGAATCACAGTGTGATGAACGTTAGACACTGCACTAAATCACAGTGTGATGAACGTAGGGCACTGAACCACAGTGTGATGAACATTACACACTGAATCACAGAGATGAACGTTAGGCACTGAATCACAGTGTAATGAACGTTAGGCACTGAATCACAGTGAGATGAACGTTAGGCACTGAATCACAGTGTAATGAACGTTAGGCACTGAATCACAGTATGATGAACGTTAGGCACTGAATTACAGTGTAATGAACGTTAGGCACTGAATCACAGTATGATGAACGTTAGGCAGTGCACTGACTGAGACTCAAACCCGGAAGTATGCGTGGTGTTGCAGGCAACGTGTGGTGGTGTTCCTGTACCGGCTGCTGAAGAAGTGGGGGGGGGGGGGGGGATGATGAAGAACACAAGGGCCAGGCTTTCCCCCTGCCTCTGTGTCGCTGACTGTCTGATGTGGTGTTGCAGGCAACGTGGCGGTGTTCCTGTACCGGCTGCTGAAGCAGCGGGGGGCCCACAAGGGCCAGGCCTTCCCACTGCTAGTGCAGAACCTCTGTGTCGCCGACTGTCTGATGGGTATCTACCTGGTGATCATCGGGTGTGGCCGATACCCGCTACAGAGGCCTGTACTTCAGCAGGGATGGCCAGTGGAGACATAGTCTGGCTTGCCGAGTGGCCGGCTTCTTGGCGCTGCTGTCTAGCGAGGTAGTGTGATGAAGAGGAAGACGAGGAGGAGGATGAATGTGAGGATGAGGATGATGGTGATGATGATGATGATGATGATGATGTGATGATGATGATGAACTGTGTGTGTGTGTGTGTGTGTGTGTGTGTGTGTGTGTGTGTGTGTGTGTGTGTGTGTGTGTGTGTGTGTGTGTGTACACGTGATTTTTGTGTTTAGATTGTTTTATCACAGATTGTTTTGTCACAGACAGATTGCTTTGTCACAGACAGATTTTTTTATCACAAACAGATAGTTTTGTCACAGACAGATTGTTTTGTCACAGACAATTGTTTTGTCACAGACAGATTGTTTTATTACAGACATGCTGTCCCCCTCCGTATCTTTTCTTGACTCTTTGTCTGCCCTCTCTCTCTCTCTCTCTCTCTCTCTCTCTCTCTCTCTCTCTCTCTCTCTCTCTCTCTCTCTCTCTCTCTCTCTCTCTCTCTCTCTCTCTCTCTCTCTGTTGCAGGTGTCTGCCTTTCTCCTGTGCCTCATCACGGTGGATCGTCTGCTGGTCGTCGTCTCTGTCTCCTCTCACCGGCACCTCCACCTCACCAGCACCCGCGCCTTCTACGCCTGCGTCGTCCTGTGGGGAGTGGGCTTCCTCCTCGCCCTCACCCCCCTCCTGCCCCCACCGCGCACTGGGACTTCTACAGCCAGTCCGCCATCTGCCTGCCTCTGCCCATCACGCGACAGGTACAACAGCAACACACATCATCATCAACAACAACAACGTCATCATGAACGGGTTCCGGTTCCGGGTCATCAGTAAAGCTGTGTTTGTAGTCAGTGCTCAAATAGAATCGAAATTTTTCTTATTTTTCTACTTGAGAAAAGTTCTGTCCTGTGTAAAAATACCACCTTTTTGTTTTCTAGCCAATGCAATTCATGACTAGCATAGTTTTCCCCTGTCAGTGCTAGAAACGAAGTTCAAATCTCTCTTCTCAGACCTGACTCACTTTCCAAGATGGCGCCGTGTGTTTGCATCGTACGTGACTGAACTCCAGTGATTATCACCGACCATCATTTTGCTTCTCTCCACCAAGTAAATTCTTCTCGAAACTCACTGTTTGCTTCAAAACATCGAAGCTTCCCATTGCTGCCAGCCATTAAGCAACACCTGCACCTGTATAGCCTTGCTGACTGTATGTTCCAGTTTGCCTTCCACAACGTAAATGTTACCACCCGACTGATAATCATGTCTTTCACCATCCCCCCCCCCCCCCCCCCCCCCCCCCCCACTAAGGATGCAATTTCTGTTTTGTGCCATCTCTATCATTGTCATCCTTGTCAGCATGCTCGAGACAGACAGCAGCGAGTCCGAGGTCCATGATGCCCCCCCCCCCCCCCCCCCCCCCTTTCTAGTTACCACTGTGGTACATGTGACAAGTCTGTCACAAGTTTTGATCGTGGGGTCGCATGTGAAGGGTGTGGCCAATGGTTCCATGCTGATTGTCAGAGCATCGGAGACTCTTATGAACAATTAGGAGCGTCTGACGTTGTATGGAAATGTTTAGTCTGCAACTGCGCAAACTACAGCGTGACAGCTTTCGACCTGCATGACGTAGGGAAAACGACTCTGTTTCTTGATTCCTTCCCCCTACCCTCTCCCAAGGGCACCACCTTCAAGCCACTCCACTCCTCCACACCAACCCAGACAGGCCCTCCAGAACAAGCTGAAAAATCGCCCTCTCCGCTTCTTGAATGTTAACGCCCGCTCCTGCGTGAAAAACTTCCAGGTATGTTAAACCTGATTGAGACCACCAAAACCGGACGTTATCTTCGTAACAGAGACGAGGCAGCGAAATCCTGCCACCTTACTATAAAGTGTGGAGGTGTGACAGAATCCGAGAGGGTGGAGGTTGCCTTGTCGCAGTTGCTGATCACCTGACCAGCTACAAGGTTCCTGAACTGACCGTCCCTGACTGTGAGCTTGTGTGGGGTCAAAATAAAGCTGAAAGGAAAGAAAGACCTCCTTGTTGATGCCTATTACAAGCCGGACGATGGAGACGAGGACAGTTTAAATCGTTTTTCAGCGTCAGTCCAGCGCGTCTCCTCCCTCAACGCCTACGTGGTGATCGGGGGCGACTTCAACCTGCCCTCCCTCGACTGGACTACGTGCAGCCTCAAGACTCCCAGTGTCTACCCCAGACTGCACACACAGTTTCTGGACCTCCTCAACGATCACGGGTTACAGCAGATGATCACCTTCCCCACCAGAGAGAACAACACCCTCGATCTCTTTGTAACCAACCACACTGGTCCCACGCACTGAAGGAGTTCCAGGAATCTCCGACCACTTCGCAGTCTACATGGAGTTCCAAATCCAGCCAGAGCGACGCAACAACACCAAGAGGCTTGTCCCCTGCTACAAGCGAGCTAACTGGCCAGCACTACACGCTGCTGCTGCTAAACTCGCGGACTCCATCCTTGCTTCCTTCGACACCAGCAGTGACGCTGAGGAGATCTGGACTGCGTTCAAGGACGGGCTGCACCAGATCGTCCACTCCCATATCCCGCATAGCACTCCAAAGGCCAAGTACGGGAAGCCCTGGGTGGACTACAAGACTAAAGCACTCATCCGCAAGAGACACAAGCCTACAAGAGGTGGAAAAAGTCTGGCGACCCAGGACACCTTCCGGAACTTAAAGAGCTGAAGCGCCAAGTCCAGCGCTAACTTCGCCGGAATTACTGGCTCCATACAGCTCGCCTCATCGAGGACAGCACAAAAGATGGTGACAGAGTCTCCAAGGCGTTCTAGGGCTACGTAAAAGCCAAGAAGACAGAATCCTCGAAAGTCTCTCTCCCCTGAAAGTTGATGGCCGCCTTGTAACGGACGCCCAGGGCCAGGCTGAGATCCTAAAATCGCCAATTGCAGTCGGCATTCAGCAAAAGGACACCCTGCACTCCCGAAGACTTCGAAGCCAGGACAGGGCTCAGCCTCAACACCGTCGGACCAACGTGCAGCACCATCACCATCAGGGAGGAGAGGGTCAAGAAGCTGCTGAGGAACCTGAAGTCCAGGAAGGCTCCCGGCCCCGACGGCATCACCCCCCCAAAATCCTGAAAGAGCTCGCCAGCGAACTTGCACCTGCCCTTACTCTGTTGTACCAGTCCTCCATCAAGTCTGGCACTGTTCCGTTAGACTGGAAGACCGCCCATGTCTCGCCCATCTTCAAAAAAGGCGAACGGTACAGACCAGCAAACTATCGCCCCATCTCTCTGACTAGTGTACCTGGAAAGGTGCTGGAGCATATCATTGTCCACAACATCATGGACTTCGCAGAGAGCAACAACATCCTCTGCAGGGAACAGCATGGCTTTAGAAGGCAGCGGTCCTATGTCAGCCAGTGATAGGCCTTGTGGATGAGATCACCTACAGCAGGGAGAAGGGCAAGCAGACAGACATGCTAGTCATGGACTTTGCGAAGGCCTTTGACAAGGTGTCCCACTCACTCCTGACCTACAAATTACAGCACTATGGAATCACCGGCAATATCAACAACTGGATCCAGAGCTTCCTAAATGACAGGAGGCAAGCAGTTGTCGTTGACGGTATCACTTCCACCTTCGTGCCTGTAGAGTCAGGAGTCCCCCAGGGCTCTGTCCTCGACCCATGCCTCTTCCTGCTCTATATCAATTATCTCCCCAAGGGAATTACTTCCACCGTACGGCTCTTTGCAGACGACACGGCCTGTCACAAGACAATCACCAAAGCCGGTGACCAGCACGATCTGCAGAGAGACCTGGACAAGCTTGCTGACTGGGAAGAAAAGTGGCTGATGTCCTTCCACCCAGACTAGTGTGAGGCCCTACACTTTGGCAAGCGATGGCAGAAAACTTACCATCTGAGAGACCATCCACTGAAGTCTTCCAGCGATGCCAAGTAC
>JADBJO010004469.1:75042-162542 GCA_016801955.1 Conus betulinus | reverse complement strand
CCAACATCTGTCTTGGCTCTCAGGGTTTCTTCCAGGGAGACCTCGTCCTTCGGTTCCAACGGGTACATTCTAGTTTTCAGAAACAGTGCGAAGGGACACTAGGAATCCTACCTGAAACTAAGATTTGGCATTTGGGGTAATTTTGTCATTAGAAAGGTGACACTCTTTGACGGTGCCCCAGCTTCCTCGTGTATCAGTCTGTGCAGAGGCATTGTTTTAAGGGACGGGGGACTGCTACCTTGAACTTTTCCCCTGCTACTTATGTCTAACATGTTATTCTGCGGTCCATTGGTGGAAGACTGCATATCTGAAGAGATTCCAGTTTCGGCTTTTGGCACCGTGCTTGGCTGCTGTCGGCACTGGAGTGAGCGACAGTTGAGGTCAAAGATAAGAGCTGACTACCCTGACTGTTGACACCTGTCGACCCCCTCCCCCTCCCCCCTCCTCCCCATTTCTCCTTAAATAGATCCTCAAGTATGGACTCAAATACTTCCCCATAGATTCATCATTCTTTTCTTGTTGATTTGATTTCTTCATGACGCTACAGTGCTTTCTTCTCACGGTACTGTTCTACCTTTTACTGGCTCCTTTGGTTTTTGGTGGATTCTGTTTTTCGGCAGGTCTAGGAAAGAAGAGGGGGCCTTGAGGGGAGGCGGGGGGGGGGGTACTCGTTCCCAGCGTTTCGTTTTACATGATGCAGTCGGAGTCATTGCCAGACAGCTTGGAGCTAAGGGATTTGTCGCATATCATGGAACAGCTCTCCCTTTCTGTGAGAAAGAGGACCAGAGCCCCACAGACAACAGCAGGATCCGCTGAAAAGATTCTGACAGGATCTGGTCGAGGAGAAACAAAAGTGAACTTCATGGGGCCATGACTGTCAACCTCACACCTGGTAACGAGGTGTCCACCTCACAACAGGTAACGAGGTGTCCACCTCACTCCAGGTGACTAGGTGTCCACCTCACACCTGTTACGAGGTGTCCACCTCACACTAGGTGACTAGGTGTCCACCTCACACCAGGTAACGAGGTCCACCTCACACCAGGTAACGAGGTGTCCACCCCACACCAGGTAACGAGGTGCCCACCTCACACCGGGTAACGAGGTGTCCACCTCACGCCAGGTAACAAGGTGTCCATCTTACACCAGGTAATTAGGTGTCCCTCACACCAGGTGACGAAGTGTCCACCTAACACCAGGTAACGAGGTGTTCACCTCACACCAGGTAACGAGGTGTCCACCTCACACCAGGCAACTAGGTGTCCACCTCACACCAGGTAATTAGGCGTCCACCTCACACCAGGTAACGAGGTGTCCACCTCACACCAGGTAACGAGGTGTCCAGTGGCTAAATGGTGAAGGCACCTATCACATGGCCACTTGGTCTGGAGGCCGTCCACAGTCCCCGGGCTGCAAGTTTGAATCTGGCAGCGGCAAAAAAAAAAAAAAAAAAAAGATAAATAACTGAATATGATGATAGCTGAGGGGTATCCAGGAGTGGTCAGTCAGGAGTCAAGGCATCTTCTCTGAGCTCTGCCTGCTGACCAGCTGACCAACCAGCAGGTGCTGGTTCTGCTGCTGCTGCCCAGCTGACCAACAAGCAGGTGCTGGTTCTGGCTGCTGCTACAAAATGGCTCACTGTCACAGTGGGCAGGGATAGGGTGCTGGTTCTGCTGCTGCTGGCCACAAGATGGCTCACTGTCACAGTGGACAAGGAGAGGGTGCTGGTTCTGCCTGCTGGCCACAAGATGGCTCACTGTCACAGTGGGCAAGGAGAGAGGGTGCTGGCTGCTGGCCACAAGATGGCTCACTGTCACAGTGGACAAGGAGAGGGGGTGCTGGCTGCTGGCCACAAGATGGCTCACTGTCACAGTGGGCAAGGAGAGGGGGTGCTGGCTGCTGGCCACAAGATGGCTCACTGTCACAGTGGGCAAGGAGAGGGGGGGCTGGCTGCTGGCCACAAGATGGCTCACTGTCACAGTGGGCAAGGAGAGGGGGGTGATGGCGGGACGAGGAGACAGTCCTGGGACATCGGAGGAAAGACGCATTGTGTGTAGTCACTGGTGTGTAGTCATTGGTGTGTAGTCATCGATGTGTAGTCACTGGTGTGTAGTCATTGGTGTGTAGTCATCGGTGTGTAGTCACTGGTGTGTAGTCATTGGTGTGTAGTCATCGGTGTGTAGTCACTGGCGTGTAGTCATTGGTGTGTAGTCATCGGTGTGTAGTCACTGGTGTGTAGTCATTGGTGTGTAGTCATCGGTGTGTAGTCACTGGTGTGTAGTCATTGGTGTGTAGTCATCGGTGTGTAGTCACTGACGTGTAGTCATTGGTGTGTAGTCACTGGTGTGTAGTCACTGGCGTGTGTAGTCATTGGTGTGTAGTCATCGGTGTGTAGTCACTGGTGTGTAGTCATTGGTGTGTAGTCATCGGTGTGTAGTCACTGGCGTGTAGTCATTGGTGTGTAGTCACTGGTGTGTAGTCACTGGCGTGTAGTCATTGGTGTGTAGTCATCGGTGTGTAGTCACTGGTTGTGTAGTCATTGGTGTGTAGTCATCGGTGTGTAGTCATTGGTGTGTGGTGTGTAGTCATTGGTGTGTAGTCATTGGTGTGTAGTCATTGTTAGTCATTGGTGTGTAGTCATTGGTGTGTAGTCACTGGTGTGTAGTCATTGGTGTGTAGTCATTGGTTGTGTAGTCATTTGTATGTAGTCATTGGTTTATAGTCATTGGTGTGTAGTCATTGGAAGTCATTAGTGTGTAGTCATTAGTGTGTAGTCATTGGCGTGTAGTCATTGGTAGTCATTGGTGTGTAGTCATTGGTGTGTAGTCATTGGTAGTCATTGGTGTGTAGTCACTGGTGTGTAGTCACTGGTGTGTAGTCATTGGTGTGTAGTCATTGGTGTATAGTCATTGGTTGTGTGGTCACTGGTGTGTAGTCATCGGTGTGTAGCCATCGGTGTGTAGCCATTGGTGTGTAGTCACTGGTGTGTAGTCACTGGTGTGTAGCCATTGGTGTGTAGTCATTGGTGTGTAGTTATAGGAACTTAGTACTGGAAAGAGACGGCCGGAAATAGAGAGGAGACGAGACGGGACGGTCACTTTAATGATCTGAGGATATGATCTGGACGACGTGTTAACATGCTAGTAGAGATAGGATGTGGAGTACAATCTGTGTTTATATTGTGGGTGACGGGGGTTATTTTGTGTTCTGTTCACGTTTTCCCGGGTTATCGACATCGGAAGCTTCGGTATGGGCATACTCTGTAGTCAGCAGTTGATGACACTTTAGATAGATAGATAGATAGATAGATAGATAGATAGATAGATAGATAGATAGATAGAAGGTGCGCAGGCAGACACAGAGATAGAGATTGATTTCTGCATTCTGTTGTTATTCAGGTCTTTCCGGGCCATCAGTACACCTTCAGTGTCTTCATCGTCCTCAACTTCTTCCTCTTCCTCCTGGTCGGTGTGGGTCAGGTCCTCATCTTCAGGGCCATCAGAAAGGCCGGTCAAGTGGCCGTGACGGCCACACCCGGGGCTGGCTACCAGCGGCGGCAGCAGCAAGAAGAGAGCATCGCCCGCCGTCTCTTCCTCGTCGCCTTCTCCGACTTCTGCTGCTGGTCAGTTCTTTTCTGGCTGCCTGTCATCCTGTGCGTCGACGTATCACTGTGGGGGCAGGGTATTGGCTTCGGTCCTGTCTGTTTGTCTATCTGTCTGTCTGCAAAACGGATATGACAAAAGTATGATGGATCTTCTTCAGAGTTTTACAAAGATGTTTGTAGGGTTTGTCACCAGATACGTTGAAATGGTGAAGGCTTTTCAGGGTAATAGCGAGATACTAAAGAGAAATCCATTCCACACTATTCTATATCTTTCCTTGCACAGAGAATGGGTTGTAGGGCGCAGAATGTGCGCCGCGGTCTGTTTTCATTCAACATTGTGGCTAAGGAAGGAGGGGTGGGGGCGTTGGGGACCCTAACCCTGACCCTGACCTAATCCTGATTGTATAAAAAACGTATGAAAGACTTCATGGATAAACTGTGCTTCCAGAGTGGGTGCAGTGGAGTGGTCTTCTCTTTTCTCTACCCACAGACCCACGTCAGCGCGTTAGAGGGCTGAAGGGAAACAGGACAATTCTAACGTTGTTCAGGATATTTAGAGAGATTCAGGACAATGGCAGCGTGTTTTCAGGATAATTAGAGAGGTGAACAGGACAATGACAGAGTGCTTCAGGATATTTAGAGAGGTGAACAGGACAATGACAGTGTGCTTCAGGATATTTAGAGAGGGAAACATGACAATGACAGAGTGCTTCAGGATATTTAGAGAGGTAAACAGGACAATGACAGCGTGCTTCAGGATATTTAGAGAGGTGAAGGTAAACAGGACAATGACAGAGTGCTTCAGAATATTTAGAGAGAGGGAAACAGGACAATGGCAGAGTGCTTCAGGATATTTAGAGAGGTGGGAGACAATGGCAGAGTGCTTCAGGATATTTAGAGAGGGAAACAGGACAATGGCAGAGTGCTTCAGGATATTTAGAGAGGGAAACAGGACAATGGCAGAGTGCTTCAGATATTTAGAGAGGTGGGAGACAATGGCAGAGTGCTTCAGGATATTTAGAGAGGTGGGGGGGAAACAGGGACAATGGCAGAGTGCTTCAGGATATTTAGAGAGGTGGGAGACAATGGCAGAGTGCTTCAGGATATTCAGAGAGGTGGGGGGGAAACAGGACAATGACAGAGTGCTTCAGAAT
This sequence comes from Conus betulinus, assembly GCA_016801955.1. NCBI lineage: Eukaryota > Metazoa > Mollusca > Gastropoda > Neogastropoda > Conidae > Conus > Conus betulinus. The sequence continues at coordinate 157,784 of JADBJO010004469.1, read as the reverse complement.
ATTTAGAGAGGGAAACAGGACAATGGCAGAGTGCTTCAGGATATTTAGAGAGGTGGGAGACAATGGCAGAGTGCTTCAGGATATTTAGAGAGGTGGGGGGGAACAGGACAATGACAGAGTGCTTCAGAATATTTAGAGAGGTAAACATGACAATGACAGAGCGCTTCAGGATATTTAGAGAGGGAAACAGGACAATGACAGAGTGCTTCAGGATATTTAGAGAGGTGAACAGGACAATGACCGAGTGTTTCAGGATATTTAGACAGGTAAGCAGGACAATGACAGAGTGCTTCAGGATATTTAGAGAGGTGAACAGGACAATGACAGAGTGCTCCACGATATTTAGAGAGGTGAACATGACAATGACAGAGTGCTTTCAGGATATTTAGAGAGGTAAACAGGACAATGACAGAGTGCTCCACGATATTTAGAGAGGTGAAGGTGAACAGGACAATGACAGAGTGCTTCAGGATATTTAGAGAGGTGGAGGACAATGGCAGAGTGCTTCAGGATATTTAGAGAGGTGAACATGACAATGGCAGAGTGCTTCAGGATATTTAGAGAGGGAAACAGGACATTGACAGAGTGCTTCAGGATATTTAGAGAGGTGAACAGGACAATGACAGAGTGCTTCAGGATATTTAGAGAGGGAAACAGGACAATGACAGAGTGCTCCACGATATTTAGAGAGGTGAACATGACAATGACAGAGTGCTTCAGGATATTTAGAGAGGGAAACAGGACAATGACAGAGTGCTCCACGATATTTAGAGAGGTGAAGGTGAACAGGACAATGACAGAGTGCTTCAGGATATTTAGAGAGGTGGAGAGGACAATGGCAGAGTGCTTCAGGATATTTAGAGAGGTGGGAGACAATGGCAGAGTGCTTCAGGATATTTAGAGAGGTGAACAGGACAATGACAGAGTGCTTCAGGATATTTAGAGAGGTGAACAGGACAATGACAGAGTGCTTCAGGATATTTAGAGAGGGAAACAGGACAATGACAGAGTGCTTCAGGATATTTAGAGAGGTAAACAGGACAATGACAGAGTGCTTCAGGATATTTAGAGAGGAAAGCAGGACAATGACAGAGTGCTTCAGGATATTTAGAGAGGTGAACAGGACAATGACAGAGTGCTCCAGGATATTTAGAGTGGTGGAGGACAATGACAGAGTGCTTCAGGATATTTGGAGAGGTGAACAGGACAATGACAGAGTGCTTCAGGATATTTAGAGAGGTAGAGGACAATGACAGAGTGCTTCAGGATATTTAGAGAGGTGAACAGGACAATGACAGAGTGCTTCAGGATATTTAGAGAGGTGAACAGGACAATGACAGATTGCTTCAGGATATTTAGAGAGGTAAACAGGACAATGACAGAGTGCTTTAGGATATTTAGAGAGGTGGAGATAAACAGGACAATGACAGAGTGCTTCAGGATATTTAGAGAGGTGAACAGGACTCTGACAAAGTGCTTCAGGATACTTAGAAGATGGCATGGGCACTGCCAGGTAGTGACCTGAAGAGCGTCGGACTAATTGTACGTTGATCTTGCCATTCAATACTACAGCATTACCCCTTCTTCACCTTGCAACGCTGTGTTGGACGCTCAGAAACATTAACCCTGTGAAATGTTTGAAGAACACCTCCAACTGCAACCCCACATCCCTAATAATCTGTCTGTCTGTCTGTCTGTCTGTCTGTCTGTCTGTCTCTCTCTCTCTCTCTCTCTCTCTCTCTCTCTCTCTCTCTCTCTGTGACTGTGTGATGAGCCACGGCGTGTGTGTGTGTGTGTGTGTGTGTGTGTGTGTGTGTGTGTGTGTGTGTGTGTTAGTAGTAAGGACCAGGCTCTTCTGTTTGTAGCTGTCGTGAGGAGATCTGGCATGATCATTTTGGTCCAGTCTTTTATATTTTCCGACCAACTCTTTCTCTGCCGTCCTCGTCTGCGCCCTCCTTCAACGGTACCTTGAAGAATGGTTTTTTGAGAGGGTGTTTTGTGACGAAGGACGTGGCCAAACCATGCCATCTTCCGTCGTCGTTTGACGGTTGCCAGAAGTGGTTCGTGGGGCCCAACTAGGTTGGTGACCAGGTTCCGCACATAATCATTGGTCTTGTGTTCTTTGTAGGAGATGCGGAGTAGTAGTTTCCTCAGGCACCTGGTCTCAAACGCCTGGATTCTTCTTTCTCAGTGTTCATCAGTGTCCATGTCTCGCAACCATATAACAGGATGGAGACCACTAGTGACTTTGTAGAGCCTGAATTTTGTGTGGAAATTTTGATGTTGCTCTTCTCCACACCTGTTCAGTCTGGCCATCGCTGCTGATGCAGAGTTGATCCTGATTCGGATTTCTGCCGTGCAGGTGCCATCTTTGGACAGGGTTGCTCCCAGTACCTGAAGCTGGTCACTTTTTCCAGGGGCTCACCATTCATGGTTATGTTGGCACTGCTGTAAGTCGTGCTGTTGACCATGACCTTTGACTTCTCTATGCTGATCTCCATGCTGTAGGCACTTGCTCTTGTGACAAGTCTGTTTGTCAGATCCTGGAGCTCGGTGTTGCTGCCCCCCATGAGGTCGATGATGTCGTCTGCAAAACAAGGTTGCAGACTGGCCTGCCGCCAATGCTGATAGAGGTATGATGTTCTTCGAGGGCTCTTGCATGATTCTCTCCAGAAAGATGTTAAAAAGGACTGGAGGTAGTAGGCACCCTTGTCTGACTCCGACTGTGATCGGGAAGAACTAGCCCTGCTGGCTGTCGAGGAGTACTGTGCTGCTGGAGAGTTTTGTAGAGGGCCTGGATGGCTTGGACGAGCCTCTCATCAATGTTGAAGTCTCTGAGAACCTGCCATTGGCCGTTGTGACACTCCTGGTCAAATGCCTTCTTAAAGTCGATGAAGTCGTGGAAGAGGTCCTTTTGGTGTTGTAGATGCTTTTCAAATCAGGACTCGGCAGTTGAAAATTTGTTCCTCAGTGCTCCGCCCTCTTCTAAACCCTGCTGTTCTTCTGATAGCAGTTCCTCAGCCTGGGATTTCAGTCGGTCGAGGATGATGCGAAGCATGACTTTGCTGGGGTGGCTGATCAGACTTATTATAGTCCTGTAGTTTTGGCATTGTTTGAGATTGCCCTTCTTGAGTAAAGGAATCACCAATGACAATGACTGGGTCCACTCTGTTGGCCACTTCTTCTCTGTCCAGATCTTCTGACACACCATTGTTAGAGCCTCTGTGGTCTCTTTCCCTCCGTATTTCAAAAGCTCAGCTGGGACATTGTCCACTCCTGGGATTTCCCTGGCTTCAGACTCTGTGTTGCGGCCTCAACCTCCTCCTTCAGTACTTGGAGACTGTTCTCGCTGTCTGCGGGTCGTTGGTTGTCCTGCAAAATGGATGTGTCTGGGTTGAGCTGGTAATTGTAGAGAGGCCCCTCACAGTATTCTGTCCACCTCTTCAGGACTTCTTCACTCTCTGTCAGTAGTTGTCCATCCTTATCTTCGATGACCGCTGATCTTGTCTGGTTGGTCTTATTGAGGGTCTTGAGTGTGTTGTAGGCTTCTTTGCTGTTCCCTGCTTCCATGCCTTTCTCGGTTGCTTCGCACTGCACTGCTCTCTATCCAATTTTCCTCGGCTGTCTTCATCTTCTTCCTGACTTCTCTGTTCACCTGTTGGTACTGCATCCTGGCTTCGTCGCTGGAGTGTTTCTTTCCTCTCAGTTTCCGCCTCTTGTCACATAGATCTAAGACCTCGTTTGTAACCCAAGGCTGGATCTTCTTCGCTTCTTTCCCACAACTTCTTCAGCTGTTGTAGTTAGCACCTCTTTGATGTTATTAGCAAGGGTATCTACATCGCAATCCACTAAGTTGAGGGCAGCAAACTTCCCGCCTACTCGAGCCTGGAACACCTCTGCAATTTCGGGGTCCTTCAACTTCCCTAGGTCAAAGCGAATGCGGGGGTTCTTTGGACAACGCTTACACTTCAGCTTGAGCTTGAAAGTTGCCAGGACAAGACCGTGATCGCTGCCAATGTCAGCGCCTGGGAATGTTCTTGTTTTTGCTTTGTTGATGCTGGACTTGTAACGTTGTGGGGCCAGAATGAAGTCTACTTGGTTGTGAACTTGTCCATTTGGTGAGTGCCAGGTTGTGATTCTGGAGAGCTTGACAGCTAGATTAGCTGGCTGCTCGGTATCACTATTTCCTCACACAAAAAGGGTATTCAAGAAAATGAAGTAAAACAATATCAAGACAACGGATGAAAACATTCAAGTTAACAATTATTAAAGAGACGGACAGACATATATACAGACAGCCAGCCAAATAGGGAGTCAACCAGACAATAGTTTATGTATCAGAAATAAAAGGAAATGTGTTTTTTTCAGACTTGGTGTGTGAAAGATGTGAAGTGTGGTATGGCTGCAGTGTCAGCGTGCAGTGTGGTGTGTCGGCAGTGTGGTGTGTCGGTAGTGTGGTGTGTCGGCAGTTCAGCGTGCAGTGTGTTGTGCCGGCAGTGTGGTGTGTCTGTAGTGTGGTGTGTCTGCAGTGTGTTGCATCTGCAGTGTGTTGTGTCTACAGTGTGTTGTGTCGGCAGTGTGGTGTGTCGGCAGTGTGGTGTGTCAACAGTGTGGTGTGTCGGCAGTGTGGTGTGTCAGCTGTGTGGTGTGTCGGCAGGTTTCCTATCGGTGTGCTGGGGCTGGTGGCGGCGGGGGCGGGGTGCCCATCCCAGGGGAGGTGAACGTGTGGTCGGCAGTCTTCGTGCTGCCCATCAACTCCGCCCTCAACCCCTTCCTCTACACCCTCAACACCCTCCTGGACAACATCCGCAAACGACGGCGGGAACAGAAAACCCAGCTCATGATGCAACACCTGAATGCAGAGATAGACAGGTGTGTGTGTGTGTGTGTGTGTGTGTGTGTGTGTGTGTGTGTGTGTGTGTGTGTGTGTGTGTGTGTGTGTGTGTGTGTCTGTGTGTGTCTGTGTCTGTGTGTTACATATGCAGATACATGCTCATGGTTGAATATCCAAGCTCATATATCGACCTCTGTGTGTGTGTGCGTGTGTGTGTGTGTGTGTGTGTGTGTGTGTGTGTGTGTGTGTGTGTGTGTGTGTGTGTGTGTGTGTGTGTGTAGATGGCCAGTTGACAGAGTTCAAGCCCTTGTGCAGTACTGTGTCCGCAAAAAGCTGGCTGGAAGGGACATAACTCTCATCAACCAAGCCGGGACGAGCAGCGATGCCAAGAAGGCAGAAATGGACCAGGAGTCGCCCACCAAGGACACTGTCACCACGTCACTTCCCATCTCAGCCACCGCCACATCCGGCGACTCGCAAACACCTTTCCAACGGTCAGCCCATCGGGTCCTGAGGACAGAGTCTGACTCTGTCTGACCACGTCATTAACAGTGGGTTGTAGAGTTTCCTTCGTAGGAGCTGTTGTTCTGTTTGTTTGTTTGCTTGTTTTTATTTTCAATGAATCCGCACCCTGTTTTGTTTGTTATTTTCAATGAATCCATTTTCTTACCCCAATCTTTGAAGCCTTCCTTTCGCCTATTTTCATACGTGTTTCAGACTTTCATCGCATTCCTAGTCACCTGGCTTATCTGCATCTTGGCTTGACCTGATAACGTAAAGCGACTCACGCCATTAGTTTGCCGTAGGCTATGAACCGGTCAGGTTAATAGAACACGGAGCACTAACTTCGCTGCAGCGCGTGTACCCCGTCAACAAGCCAACCGGAGCAGGTGGACGTCGGCCACCATCACGTGACACCGGTGCTCTCAGAGCTGGGCAGATGCCAAAAAAGTCGTTCAGAAGTGCACACACTCATCCACCCTCCACGCCCTCTGTTCTCCAAGCCTTTTTCAAAACAACCTTTTCCTTCTGTGTTCTTTTCCAACAAGTGTTTGCTGACAATTCTCCCAAGCTCAAGGGATGGCAATTGCCTGCACACGTGTTGCCCCGCTCCTCAGTGGTTCAGTTCCATCTTTTCTCAGGCGGTGCCAGTGTGGAACCCCAGTCAGCATCAGTGGCGGAGGTGATTTGCTGGGGCGTCGTTCAGACAGCGGCACAACAAACCCTCACTTTAATCCCATGCACAGACAGTCATCTCCTCCCCGGATGCAATGTCAATGAAAGCTGGGGCTGCTCTGGGTGACGTTGTTCCCAAGGCCCACTACGCTAGCCTCAAGCAGAGACGTGACAATCTGGAAGGGCTGAATTCGTCCTCCTCTCTATAGTTCGTTTCGTTCTGCGGTTCACCCATGTTTCCACAAGTTACATGCACAAATTTTAAACAGATAGCATTAATAGCCAGTTACATGCACAAATATGAAACAGATAGCATTAATAGCAAGTTATGTGCACAGATATGAAACAATAGCATTAATAGCAAGTTATATGTACAAATATGAAACAGATAGCATTAATAGCAAGTTATGTGCACAGATATGAAACAAATAGCATTAATAGCAAATTATATGTACAAATGTGAAACATAGCATTAATAGCAAGTTATATACACACAATATGAAGCAGATAGCATTACTAGCAAGTTACATGTACAAATATAAAACTGATAGCATTATCTCAACATTTCATATCCAGATTTAGACACATTTCTCCTCTGCTCATCAAGAAGCAGTTGATTTACTGGACCCACAAATGCCCATTGCAGTAAATCAATTGACAGAACACTCACTTACAGACAGTTGCAGAGCATTTTTTGTGTGGAACAAATGTGGTCCTGAACAAGGGCAGATTAACAGGGGACGGGAGCCGCTAACAGAAATTCCTCTGAGCATTACTAGGCGTCACATCACATCTTATCGCATGAAGATTTGTTTGCTTGTACTCAGCACACAATGTGGGTTGTCACTTACTAAAACTCTGAAATGTACAGTTCTGTGGATGCTACCATGTGAAATTCCACAAAAACTTGGGCACTGTTCGACTTGCTTTTACTTGTTCTATTTGGTATCCTCCCCCCCCCCCCCCCCCCCCCCCCCCCCCCCCCCCCCCCCCCAGGAAAGGCTCTTGTCCGGTTCAGCACACCATCAGTGACTCATGGCACAAAATACCAGTTTTGCCTACGATCTTTACGGAGCAACCTGTTCACTCTACGGTCAATGTAAATCGTATTAACTGTTTCATCTTGTCCTTCGTACTGATGATGTCCTCCAGTGCCTCCAATTTACTGTCACCTTGTCCATCGTATTCATGATGTTCTCCACTGCCTCCATGAGCTCGGCTGCACATCATCATTTTTGCTGAAGTCTGACTTTGTGCATAATTGGTGTCTGCAATGTGTGATAATATGTATAGGTTTAATGATGGTATAACTTACAAAAGCCTGACTTCGGCTTCAGTGGGTCGCTACTTGTATTTATCACCTAAAGCAAAGCTTCAGTAAATCACTGAATCCATCGAACTTCTAAACCAAGACCTAGGAGAATAAGCAGCGTCTCTTCTAAAGCCTTCTTTTAAGGCTAGACTGAAGAGAATGACTCGATGCATAGTTCTTTTAGAGCAAGGCTGGACTGAACAGAATGACTCGATGCATAGTTTTAGAGCCAAAAGTTAGTGAAGCACCGGAGTCTTCTGTCGACTAGACCCTAGCTTTAGTGGACCATCACTTGAAGCATGTCTCATGCAAAGGCTAGCTTTAGTGAATCCTTGGCAGCATCTCATCCGAAACCTGTGTGTCAATCAGTCACCGGATCAAGTCTCCTGTGGCCAGGCTTCAGCAAATCACTAGTTGCAATTCAGTCCTGAAGCCAGACTTAAGCGATCATAAAGTGCATTCCTCTCCAAAAGCCAGGCTTCATTGAATTACTACATACATCTCATTCATAAAGCCAGGCTTAGGTGAATCACTGGATGCATTTTTTCTAAAAGCCAGGCTTTAATGAATCACTGGATGCAATTCTTTCTAAAAACCAGGCTAAAAAATCATAGATGCATTTCTTTCTAAAAGGCTAGACTTTTGTGTGAATCACTGGATACATTTCTTTCTAAAAGGCCGGGCTTTTGTGAATCACTTGATGCATTTCCTTCTAAAAGTCAGGCTTTAGTAAATCACTGGATGCATTTCTTTCTAAAAGCCAGGCTGTAGTGAATCACTGGATGCATTTCTTTCTAAAAGCAGGCTTTAGTGAATCATTGGATGCATTTCTTTGCAAAAGCCAGGCTTTGGTGAATCACTGGATGCATCCCCACCCCCCCCCTACCCCAGAACCAGGCCTCAGTGAATCGTTAAGTGAATTTCTTTCCTAAAACCAAATTTCGGTGGTGAATCATTAGATGCATTCCTCTACCAAAACCAGGCCTCAGTGAATAACTAGATGCATCTTTTGTCTAAAACCTCAGTTTAGGGCGCCTGTCACATGTGTAGTAACAGTATCTCTTTTACAAACAAAACCAGCAAAGATCTTGCATGATAAGCAGATCTGATTTACTGTCCTGTGATTTAATGCGCTTTGGAATATGTTTTGAAATAGTAGTCATTTTCTAGTCACCAGCGGTACAGCAAGATTTTTGAGACTTGTCAAATATGATGTTCAGAGGAAGACTTAATTCGTGAGTCAATTCCTTGAGCCAAATCTATTGTTGCTTCCCAAGTTAATTACAATCTAATGCTTGCAACTTTTATCTTCTTCCAATCTGATTCTGAAGTTACGAACTGCGTTTAAATTAGACTTAAAAAGAAAAAGTCTTCAGGTTTGGTATTTCCTTATTTCTTTTTCTCGTGAATTCTCTTGCTGCTTTTTCAGGTCAGGTCAGTGAGGGCTGTATGAACTTTGCTGGAGAGTTCTCTTTAGGAGAATTAATTTAAACTTCAATATGTTCAAACGGATGTAACTTGATATGTTTCATTTGTACAGAGCTTTCACGAATCTCGCCATTCTTTCAAGTGAAATTTGTTATTGTGCCTTTTGGTGTGTTCCCAAGCGTTCCTACACATCTTATCGTATACAAAATTTTGCATGTACTTTTGACACAATTTGGAGTGTCGTAAATTAAACCAGTGAAATGCCTCTGAAGACGGCAACGTGATTCGACTTATTATCGCTTATTCTTACATTTTGTATCTGCTTATTCAGGATACCTCTCACCCAGTGAAATATACCACGATAATTCTATAAGCTTCTAATCTTGCTGGCAATCTGTCATATGACGCTGATTAGAACGTTTATTCTCAAATCAATGTAAACTGTATGCACTGTTTCATCTGACAATTGTTTTGATCACATTCTCTTGTACCTCTATAAACCGTGATACGCATCGTCCGTTTGTGACTGTAGCCATCCTGACAGTTGAATGTAGAGTTGGTGTCTGTCATGTGTGTGTGATGTAGCCATCCTGATAGTTGAATGTAGAGTTGGTGTCTGTCATGTGTGTGATGACGTAGCGATCCTGATAGTTGAATATAGAGTTGGTGTCATGTGTGTGATGATGTAGCCATCCTGACAGTTGAATGTAGAGTTGTCTGTCAAGTGTATGATCATTGATCTCTTTACCTCCACCTCCACCTTCTGTGAATCTCTGGATGCATCTCTCTGTTAAAGCCAAACTTCAGTGAATCACTGGATGCATCTCTGCAAAGCAAAGCTTCAGTGAATCTCTGGATGGATCTCTGTGCTAAAGCGAAAACTTCAGTCTCTGGGTGGATCTCTATGCTAAAGCCAAACTTCAGTGAATCACTTGATGCATCTCTCTGCTAAAGCCGAACTTCAGTGAATCACTGGTACATCCCCTCTGCTAAAGCCAAACTTCAGTGAATCACTGGGTGCATCTCTCTGCTAAAGCCAAACTTCATGAATCACTAGTAAATCTCTCTGCTAAAGCCAAACTTCAGTGAATCACTGGTACATCTCTCTGCTAAAGCCAAACTTCAGTGAATCACTGGGTGCATCTCTCAGCTAAAGCCAAACTTCAGTGAATCACTGGTAAATCTCTCTGCTAAAGCCAAACTTCAGTGAATCACTGGTACATCTCTCTGCTAAAGCCAAACTTCAGTGAATCACTGGGTGCATCTCTCTGCTAAAGCCAAACTTCAAGTGATCACTGGTACATCTCTCTGCTAAAGCCAGACTTCAGTGAATCACTGGTAAATCTCTCCGCTAAAGCCAAACTTCAGTGAGTCACTGGTACATCCCTCTGCTAAAGCAAAGCTTCACTGAATCACTGGTACATCTCTCTGCTAAAGAAAAGATTCAGTGAATCAGTGGATGAGTCTTTCTGCTGAAGCTAGGCTTCTGCGAACCGCCTAAAGCGTCAGTAGACCATCAGATGTATCTCTCGCCAAATGGGTGGCTATGGTTGGTAAATCACTAGATGCGCGTCTGTCACCTGAAGCCTAAACTCAGTGAATCACATGCGTAAAAACTGTAAACCTTACAAAAGCCTATCGACAGTACTCCCACTTGAAGCTATGCCTAAGAGAGTGATTAATTGCATCTCTCTCCGGAAGACTAGTTTTAACGAATTATAAGATATTCCTCTCACCTAAAGCCAAGAGTCAGTGAATCATGAGGTACATCTGTCACTCAAACCCAAGCCTTGGTGAATCACCACAAACGCACTTCTCGCTAAAAGCCTGCTTCAATTATTTCTAGAAGCCTCTGGCTTAATGCCTAACTTCGGTGAACCAATGGACTCACCTCCCACCTAAGCAAGGTTTCTGTGAATCACAAGATGATCCCTCTCTCTCTAAAGCCAGCTTTCAGTGAATCAGTCGCTGCAACTCTGTCTCCTAAAGCCAGGCTTTAGTGAATCAATGGATGCATCTCTCTCTCCCCCCATGCCATCTAGCTCAATGAATCATTACCTGCATCTCTCTCTCTCTCTCTCTCTCTCTCTCTCTCCAAGCCAGCTTCAGCTTCAGTGAATCACTACTCTCTCTCTCTCTCTCTCTCTCTCTCTCTCTCTCTGTGATACTAACTGGCTGCAGTCAATTGCTAGCTGCACCATTCTTCTAAAGTGTGAATCACTAGAGGATGCCCGCTCCAACAGACCCAAATCACTATCTGTCTTTTGTTCATAGCGTGTCCAGAGATCCATCCTGCCATTGCGTTAGAAAACCATCCTGGTGCTGTGAATCTTCATCCCATCTCCCATGACTGGCATGTAGAAAATACTATTCTGAACCTATTCATGGTTTCTATTTTATGAATATGACTTGCATATGTATTCCATTATGCGTGTGTAACTATAACTTGTCGTTCAGTGTCTATGGATGTAGTAAACTAAATGTTTCCTGGGAGTGTTTGTTACATCTTTGTTACAGTGTGTTTTGTATTTGAATTAGGACAGTGATACAACTGACACACACGTAAACACACATGTCTACGGATGTAACACAGCAATGAATTACCGGCCACCATGCACTTCCAGAGATCTAACAGCAATGAATTACCGGCCGCAGTGCACTTCCAGAGACCTAACAGCAATGAATTACCGGCCGCAGTGCACTTCCAGAGACCTACCAGCACTGAATTACCGGCCGCAGTGCACTTCCAGAGACCTACCAGCACTGAATTACCGGCCGCAGTGCACTTCCAGAGACTAACAGCAATGAATTACCGGCCGCAGTGCACTTCCAGAGACCAATGAATTACCACCGCAGTGCACTTCCAGAGACCTAACAGCACTGAATCAGGAAACGCATCCCCACCTACGATCTAACTGCAATGAATCAGTCGACGCATTTCCCGCCTAGTAAGCCAACGGCAATGAATCACCGATCTCAAACAATGAGCCGTAAAAAAAAAGTAATTATAATTCCCATCTGGCAATCTAACTGTTCAGCACTAACCACATTTCCCGCCTAAACCCTAGCAGCAGTGCATCATTAGATGCATCTCTCGCCTAAACCCCAGCTTAGTGACTCATGAAATACATCGTTCTTTTATACTCTTAACCTCTAAAAACCTAGCTTTAGTGAATGACGTCATGCATATATCAAAAAAAAAAAAAAAAAAAAAAAAAAAAAAAGGCTAACTTCAGTGGATGTCTAAAGGTATCTCACACCAAAAGCCCACTTGATTCGACGCATCTTTTTTTTTTCCAGAGGCAACTACACGAGATGCATCTCTCGCCAAGAGGCAGCTGCTGAACCTTCATCTGGTCTCTAGGGAAGATGTACATAGCATCTCTCGCCTCAAGACCAGTTGAAAGTTCATGAGGCCTACTAAGTGCATCTCTCGCCTAAAACCTAGTTGCAGTAACTCAGTAAATGCTTCTTTTACCTCAAGCGCAATTGTAATGAATCACTACATTCATCTTTCACACCTAAAGCTTACCGTCAGTTAATCACCTAAATCATTTTCTGCCTTAAGCCGAGTCTCCGTGAAACAATAATTCATATCTCGCTTAAAGCTTACTACTAGCTGAAAATAACTAGAAGTAAGCCATCTATATACTTCGGTTGCATTGAATTGAAAGTCACTAGATCACTTAACCGTCTACAAACCTTCACTGCCGTCAGTTGATTCGTTATTCACCCACTGCAGCTGCAGCGAGTTCCTACATCCATTATCCTTGGCTGCATAGGGTCCCTATGATCATCTAAACATTTCAGCTGCACTAGGTCCCTATCTCTTGGCTACATAGGGTCCCTATGATCATCTAAACATTTCAGCTGCACCAGCTCCCTATCTCTTGGCTGCATAGGTCCCTATGATCATCTAAACATTTCAGCTGCACCAACCCCCTATCTCTTGGCTGCATAGAGTCCCTCTGATCCAAATCACAACCAATGCATGTTTTCCAAGTTTGAATTCAAGCCGTTAAGATACATGGTCAATGATAAACTTAGTAATTAAAGATGGTTTGGACAGTTGATTGCAATAAATTCACTCTCTCTCTCTCTCTCTCTCTCTCTCTCACACACACACACACACACACACACACACACACACATACGCACACACGGGTAAGGTAAGGTAAGGTAATGTTGCTTGCAGCCCAGCCAAACGCAAAGGGCCCAGTCAGGGCTGTGACCACAAATGTGTGCCCCACACACACACACACACACACACACACTCACACACTATGCAGAGAGTCAAGCCCAAATCATATTCAGACAACAAACACAAGCACTGAGCAGTGAAGCAGTTTTGTTTTTTTTTTCCAAAAATGTAGGAATAAAATAACCTGCACTGGGTTTCACTAAAAATCAAAACACACACAAAAAAAAAAAACAACAAAAAAAAAATCCAGAGGGCAAATAATACAGTGTATTCAGCTAAACCTGGTTTAGGTATGAAGCTCGGTTTATACTGTCTAAAAGCTAAAAGTCCACAACAATGCACAAGTTTGTCACCAACAACATTGTGGTCTGGGACACTGGAATATAACAATTTGAGACTAAACTACAAGGTTTGGGGATAAATAACAAACATACTTCTAGCTACTTTGATATTGAAAAATTACTCAAAAGAAACAATTCTGGTATAGCAAACTACTCCATAAACTACAAAAACTTCAAAAGTGTTAAAAGATGCATGAAAAAAGATATATATGCAAAGTTGATAAATTTTATGTATTCGACCGGCAGAAAAAAAAACGATAAAACTGAGCAACTTGCTCATGGAGGTCAGTTTAAAATAGAATATTCCAGTCACTGGCATTCCTGATGCAAAATCACTATTGCCTTTCCATTCACATTTTGTGAGGAAACAACACATCTGTGTCACCTCTCTGTTCTTCTTTAAAAGTGGATGAAATTCAGAAAGAGATGATTGGATGGGGGACAGAGAGGTGACCCAATTGCTGGTGGCAGAACTGTATGCTGGGACAGAGAGGTGACCCAGTTGCTGGTGGTATAATGGGGACAGAGAGGTGACCCATTGCTGGTGGTAGGAACTGTATGCTGGGACAGAGAGGTGACCCAGTTGCTGGTGGTATAATGGGACAGAGAGGTGACCCATTGCTGGTGGTAGGAACTGTATGCTGGGACAGAGAGGTGACCCAGTTGCTGGTGACAGAGGTGACCCATTGTGGTGGTAGGAACTGTATGCTGGGACAGAGAGGTGACCCAATTGCTGGTGGTATGAAGGGACAGAGAGGTGACCCAACTGCTGGTGGTAGGAACTGTATGATGGGCGACGGAGAGGTGACCCAACTGCTGGTGGCAGAAACTGCATGATGGGACAGAGAGGTGACCCAATTGCTGATGGTAGGAGCTGCATGATGGGACAGAGAGGTGACCCAATTGCTGGTGGTAGGAACTACCTCTTTTGATGGTTTTCATATGGTTTATTGATATGTATTTTATACTGGATAGTAGTTTGTGTTTGTTACTTTATTTGTTTTTTAGTCGTTTTGTTTGTACTTCAATACAGATGTTTAATTCTTCTGCACAATTACAATGTAAAAGTTTACTTTTTCTTATCTTTGTTTGTTCTTCACACTCAATCAATCATGAAAAGAAATTTTCATTAACACTTTCATTAAAAAAAAACCTTTTTAAAGGTTTTCTTTGTGGTTCTTAGTATCAAAATTGTACTCCACTTCCTTATTCCCACAATTAAGTGCACCCTTGCCTGTATTCCCCCATGAACTTCATGAAAGCATATGTCACCATAAGAACACATAAAAATTCCTGTTCTGAATTTCTTTTTCTTTAATCCAGGGATGAAGTGGGCCACTGGGTTCAGTTCTGGGCACAAGCCTGATCACCCTCTGATTGTCACTGTTAGACACAAATTCATCTGGTTTGTTTTTACACACCAACATGCATAGTTGCATTCCCATGAATGAAGAAACTCGGTTCTTTTTGCACAAGTTGCTCTCCCAGAATTTGCATAAAATTTCAATGTGGAGATCTGATATGACAAAGATAACAATAAACAAATGTTCAATACCAGAATCAGATAGTACAGTTGGCAAAAACAATTCCCTGATATGAACATTAGCTCAAAGCAAACCAACAGGTAAATGTTCTCCAGGACACAAACTCTGCCCAAACTGGACTGTTCTCTGTTAATGATGTAATGACACCATAAAGAAAAAAACAAAGAGAGATACCAAGAACAGGCAGAAACACCTGCCCATAATGGAACATAAATCATGTATAAAACCTCCAAGTGTAGAAGTCAAATAAGAGACAT
This sequence comes from Conus betulinus, assembly GCA_016801955.1. Taxonomy (NCBI): domain Eukaryota; kingdom Metazoa; phylum Mollusca; class Gastropoda; order Neogastropoda; family Conidae; genus Conus; species Conus betulinus. Next base: position 142,691 of record JADBJO010004469.1, on the reverse strand, counting down.
ATGTTTCATTATTATGATAATTCATAAAAACAAAGTCTCTTTTTGTCCTTTGCACACAAAGGCCTTCCCCAAGTAAGGGTTGGGTTAGGATGGGGATAAGGAGGAGGGGAGAAGGGGAGGAGGCATTGTATGGGCATGGGAATACTTTTAAACCTAATTGTTTTCAGAAATCAATTAAAGATTAACATCTACAATTACACAATTCAATCCTAAACTTTAATAACAATCAAGCTACTAATCAAAATGCCATTAAAACAAACTTCAACAATGGTAAACACATCTCTTCAGTTATTTACAAAAAAAGAACTTAAACCACCCATCAAATAACAACAAACAAAAAAATAACCAGTTTAAACTGAATCACAGATAGTGTTGGGAAAGTAGTATAAGTATGAAATACAGCATCATTATACTGACAAAATCTTCCAGAATTAAAGTGAACCGTCTCCACTCCCATGATATGGCTAAAGGAAATCAAAACGAAACAATTCACATGTGCAAATTTCATAATTCATATTTTTACCTTTAGTTTGGGGTCTTTTTTTTTTACATTCAGTTTTTTTTTTTTTTTAACCTTTAATTTGTTTGGCTTTTGTTTTTAAACCTTTAGTTTGTTTTTTTATCATAACAGTTTCTCCTATGTGTAATCCCCCCCCCCCCCCCCCCCCCCCCCCCCCCCCCCCCCCCCCCCCCCCCCCCCCCCCCCCCCCCCCCCCCCCCCCCCCCCCCCCCCCCCCCCCCCTGAAAAAAACATAGTTGTTCACATCAGTGATGCTCATACAAAAACTGGAGTGCACTCTCAAAATGGAATTCTGAGCTCTTCTGTCTGTCTATAACAACAAAATAATCATCACACAAAACTCTTTTTAAATCACATAAGTGGTTGAAAAAAGATATACATTATCAAAATGTCCTCAAAGAGAAAGCTGTGACAGACCATAAACGAAATGTCAACACCAAGTAAGAGGGGCAAAGAAGAACAAAGAGGAGAAAGAGAAAGACATTAACAACAAAAACATCGACACCAAGACAAACAAAAGCACTGTCTGTACAATGACAGTACAAATTTACATATCAGCAATGCATAGATCAACAAGAAGACTGCAGGTACCGCACAGCAGGCACAGAAGCGATATGTATAGACATACCTAACACTGGCAGTGAGACACTGTAGGCTTTACAACACCACAACTCTGGAACTTGGTCTTGCATACTGAATTCCAAATAGCTGATGCTTCAGATGACACTGGTCTGGTAGCCAAGCACACTGTATCCCCAAGGGGGCATAATCAACAGGATCTATCAATGAGAAGTAAGTACTGTCCAGTTTAGATGACTTCTTTTTCATTCTTTTTCATATTTTTTCAAAAGTGGAATACACACACACACACACACACACACACACACACACATACACACACTCACACACAGTGGTAAAAATACATCCCAAACCCATTCTTCCAGCAAGTAAAAAGACTGAAAACATATATGAGTACTAATATCACAACAATGAATAATAGAATCCTTCAAATCCCAAAACACCAGGTACATCACTTATCAAAAATATGTGTTCCTTTGTAATTAAGATTTGAGGGAACAGGACAAGACAGCAGAAAAGTTTAAAACCTTGTCATGACTCATGCTCTGACGATTCAAAGAGGAATGAAAAAAACAGTCTGTACTGATGATTCAAAGAAGAATGGAAAAACAGTCTCTTTAAAAAAACACCTCCACCCCTTGAAACCGCACAAGCCAGCACCCAAACGCATGCAAACGCATATGTATGCACACAATCATGGAAACACAGATGTGTGCATGCATGTATGCGCATGCAACGACAAAATTTGCACGCACCTGTTTGAAGACACACGTATGTACACACCTTGGCATGCACATATAATCACACCAATTCTTTATCAGCATGTCTGAGGTGCAAGAGGCAGATCACTTATGTACACACCTTGGCATGCACATACAATCACACCAACTCTTCATCAGCATGTCTGAGGTGTAAGAGGCAGATCACAGGACGATAAGGCAGAAGACCTGCTGCCTCACCTGTCTGTGACTTGCTCCCATTCCATCTATGCCACTGCCCCAGTTGAAAAACCCTTGTTTCACTAGACATCCCTTTGAGCCGTGTTGTGAGGTTGGTAAAGTGGAGAAGAAAGGCATGTGGATGGTGGAGAGGGCTGTATTTCACCAAGGGGCGATGGGGGAGAAAGGCAGGTTGATGGTGGAGAGGGCTCTATGTCACCAAGGGTTGATGGGAGAAAGGTGGGTGGACGGTGGAGAGGGCTCTATGTCACCAAGAGGTGATGGGGGAGAAAGGCGGGTGGACGGTGGAGAGGGCTGTATTTCACCAAGGGGCGATGGGGGAGAAAGGCAGGTTGATGGTGGAGAGGGCTCTATGTCACCAAGGGGTGATGGGAGAAAGGCAAGGCAGGTGGATGGTAGAGAGAGCTGTATGTCACAAGGGGCGATGGGGGAGAAAGAGGGGTAGGGAGGGGAGAGAGAGGAGGGACCAAAAAATGTCTTTCACCTGCCAGAGAGTGAATGGTGGCAGCACAATGCACTGAACTGCTGGTGGAAGGTACTGCACTTAACACTAGTCCTTATCACTTCACACTAGTCCTCATCACTAGTCCTTATCACTTCACACTAGTCCTCATCACTTCACACTAGTCATTATCACCTAACACTGGTCATTATCACTTCTGACCATGAAAAATCCCAGACCTCAACAAGGTTCACAGTTCAAATTATTTCATGGAAAGAAGGTTGGTGACATACGAGTCAGTGTCTTCGTGGACATAAGATTGGTGACATATGACTGTGTCTTCATGGACAGAAGGTTGGTGACATATGACTGTCTTCATGGACAGAAGGTTGGTGACATATGACTGTGTCTTCATGGACAGAAGGTTGGTGACATATGACTGTGTCTTCATGGACAGAAGGTTGGTTACATATGAGTTAGTGTCTTCATGAAAAGGTTGGTGACATATGAGTTAGTGTCTTCATGAAAAGGTTGGTGACATATGAGTTAGCGTCTTCATGAAAAGGTTGGTGACATATGAGTTAGCGTCTTCCTGAAAAGGTTGGTGACATATGAGTTAGTGTCTTCCTGAAAAGGTTGGTGACATATGAGTTAGTGTCTTCATGAAAAGGTTGTGATATATGAGTTAGTGTCTTCATGGACAGAAGGTTGGTGACATATGAGTTAGTGTCAAGCAATGCACTTCCAGGATGATATATATAATCGGAACAGAACTATTCTCAGAAGTTATTCATTTCTAATGATCGGAGTAGAACTATTCTCAGAAGTTATTCATTTCTAATGATCCTTTTGTTGTACTTTTTTACACTATGAACAATCATGTTGACATCTCAGTTTGATGCTGTGTGGGCCAAACATTTCACCATATTAGCCTGGCTTGGATCATAAATTTTCAGCAATACTAAAAAGTTAAAACAATTCAAAAACTGGGGGTCAACGTTAAATCTTTTGTGGGATGCTCAGATTTATTGAAAATGAGAGAGAGAGAGAGAGAGAGAGAGAGAGAGAGTAGCCCTATTTGGGGCTTCTTCTTTAATGAAAGTGTGCAAGCTGTAATCTCTCCCTCCATGATGGCCTGAGGTGTAGAAACTGGTGGCAGAGGTGACACACATGTGAACATGGACTGGTTCAACTTGAGCACTCTCAGCCCCTTCAACCTGACTGAATTTGACAGGTGGGGTCAACTGAAGAGGGGAGGGGGAGGAAGGGGGGGAGTGGGGTGGAGAGGAGAGGAGAGGAGGGGAAGGTGGGAGATGAAGGAGGAAGATGATGAAGAGGGGTGGGAGGGGAGATGGGCAGAGAGGTACATATACAACTGACAGCTGTCATCAGAGCAATGTCCTCACTTCAGAACATGTGCCCACAGAACTGGTCAACGTCAGTGTGAGACTGAAATGAAATGTCAGCCTGAACTCACTTCAGAGTGCCAGTTACCTCTCCTCTTTGCCCAGACTCGGGCTTCATTACAACCTCCCAACACTCCAAACCCCAACACCCCTACCCCCTACCCCCTACCCAATTCCACTTCCACCTCTGTCCATTCTCCCAAGCCCCACCCCCACCCCCCTTCCCTTCCCCATCTCCCCCTTCCTCCCTCAAAAAAATTGTTCAAAGTGAAATAAACACTCTCAAAACTGATCAGTAAGTCATTTGGTTCATAATGAAGTATCACATGTCTCAACTGATGGTAGAAGTCTGCACAGACAGGGTATCCCTCTGACACACACAAACAGGTCAGAGCAATCATTTCTGGCTGGCCAAGCCACACACACAGGAAGGTGCCAGTCCACCAATTCAGAAACACAATCAAATCACGATTCCTGACCCCCCCAAATCAGGGAAAAATTTCCTGATGTGAGAACATTACAAGAGAGAGCCCCTCATAGAAACAAACAAATAAGCAACAACAAAAAAAACTTGTCTGTTAACCCTCTTTTTTAAATAAACTGACATTCATCCAGGCAGGTCTTTCAAGAGATATGACAGGGAAGAAACCTCATAACAGCAGAAACCTTAGGTTACTTTCTCCTTCAAATTCATTCCTCAAAAGCAAATGAAAGTCAGACCAGCATTTCTCAACATGCACTATCAACATTCAAGGTCACACACACAAAACGTCGTCCTTTCTTCAGTTGTACAAGATTAACCCTTGACTGCTAGAGTTGTTGCCCTTTTGCACTCTGATATGGCAGAGCAAAAGCTGACTCTCAGCTGGACCCCTGAGCAGTAGAACAGCTCAGAGGCACTCAACAAACAGCTGACTCACTCTGTGTGTAGACACAAACCCCTCTGCAGTAGAACAGCTCAGAGACACTCAACAAACAAGCTGACCCACACTGTGTGTAGACACAGACCCCTGAGCAATAGAAACAGCCCAGAGACACTGAACAAACAGGCTGACCACACTGTGTGTAGACAGAACCAAAGAGAAACCAGTGTGCTTCTATTTCTTCTCCACGTACCCCTCAATGAATGTAATGCTGGCACCACACCCGAACCTGCTGTGACCATCTATCACCCCTCTCCTCTCACACCAGTTGCAGACAACGTTGTCTATGTCAGTTAACCAACAAACCTCTCACACCAGTGCCAGACAACATTGTCAGTTAACCAATAAACCTGGCTTCACACACACAGTCAGAACTATGTCAGTTAACTGTCAACAGACCTGGCTTCACACACACACTGTCAGAACCTGCCCTCTACATGTACATGTGCAACTGTTGTACCAGCTGTCATCAGTCAGCAATGGCTCCTAGCCACCACTGACCAGGGTCATGGAGGAATCTGCCATCAGGATTTCATTGTGCCGTGTTGATTCCAACTGAACCTGTACAACATATATAAATGAGTCAGCAAGCTGACAGAGAAGTGTTGGAGCACTTTAATTTTCTTTTAAACTACAATACTAAAACCAGCAGTGAAGGGGCTTAAGATTGGGTGAGGAGGGTAGACTCCAAAAATACTGGTATGTCAAAAATTGTGAGGAGAAAAGCTCCAAGTAAGTGCTATTCCTAGCTGAGTGACCTGCTTAATCCGGTAGTTGTTATAACTGTGAAGGTGTTTCCAATCTACTGGTATGTCATGAACTGTGAGGGGAAATAACTGTAAAGGAATTTCAATCTACTGGTATGTCATGAATTGTGAGGGGGAAATAACTGAATTTCAAATCTACTGGTATGTCATGAACTACGAGGGGAAATAACTGTGAAGGAGTTTCCAATCTACTGGTATGTCAAGACTTGTCAGGGGAAATAACTGTGAAGGAGTTTCCAGAATGAAGGCATGAAAATGGTCCACAAACGTAGGGGACAAAAAAAGCTCAGCTGATAGAGACAAACACTTTAAAACAAAAAAAGAGAGAATGATAGAAAAGAGGCAATCAGTAACACAGAACTTTCCTCATGGGGGGAGTCATGACCCCTGAAACAGCCCTCAGCATTCCCACATGGACCTCGTGTCTCTGTCACAAAGGAAACACGGAGTTTCCAACAATGGACAGACTGCCATGTTGACACCAAGCCAAACTAATGAATGGAAAAACATGTGAATGAAATGATGGGGATGGGACAGGTGTCCAATCTTTCTGGATGTATTTTTCACAAGTATGACACCCCTCACACACTCAGCACAGAGAAACTCATCAAAAAAGAATGCATGTGTTAATCTAAACTGACCATTACACATGTGTCATAACTCACTTCAAGAAAAATGTACAGTGGCACATGATACTGAATGTTACAATTTACCATACAACCAGTATAAACTAAACTGTCATGGAATCACGACACATACTTTTTGTCAATACAAGGCCAATCATTGAACTGAAAAATACACACCAATGAATACAAACTATAGTAATGAAATATTCATATTTTGTTTTGATACAAAAATGAATAATCAAAGATTACAACACAGAGAGTACATGCTTAACACCAACAAATGTCTTCGACGTTTTCTCTGTCACCTGAAACAGCTCACGAAATCTTAATACTGAGTAGCCTACAACACGAAATGGTTTGTTGACTATGTCACAAGCATTTAGAAACCTTCAACAACAACAAAAACATAAATCATGTAATACACACACAAAATATATGCAACAGAGATACACAAAGTAAACAAATAAAATCAATAATTCTGAAAGGAAAACCTTTAAAACAGAATTTATGAATTAAAAAGATTTTAGTACACGCCATAAAAGAAATAAAATGATCTTAAAAAAGATATTGCAACAGAATTTATGAATTAAAAATTTTTTGTACACGCCATAAAAGAAATAAAATGATCTTTAAAAAATCGCAATAAACACATCTGCCAGAATACACCACAGTTTTGAATTTTACAGACAACTCTGATATTCTTACGATGTGTAAATATTTTGGGGGAAAAAGGTAAACTAAAACAAAATGTTATCTGCACAAGAGAAAACTAAATCATGATATGAAGAAAAGCAAAAAAAAGATCAAAAGAATCGAGATTCAGATTCAGATTTTTTCCTTCATTTAAGCAAGGTGTAAATCAACCAAGATGTATATCAATAATGATAATAATGAAAAAGAATGAAAAATCAAATAACAAATAATGAAAAAAGTCATGATACACAAGCTACAAAATGCAAACAAATCTAGCAACAATGTTAACCATGTGCAATCCGCCACAAAAAATACCAATACTGGAGACGTTCTGAACCAGCGACACTGTCCCACTTTGTTGACTGTGGTGAAAATAGCAGGGAATAATGATAATAATGACCAACAAGATGATGAGGATGATTACATCAATGATAAAAACCAATTCAAAATACTTCAAACAAATAGCAAACAAAATTTCACAGGAACAATTTTTTTTTTTCTGTACCAACCTCTACACCACCTCAGAGTCAGCGCACCCACGCCGCTCATTCCATCACCCCGTCCACACACAGCCACAGCCTGGTCGGCGCCGCCGCAGTCCCGCCACTGGCGATCCACAGGGAGCAGTCAATGGCAAGTGGCAAGTTGTCTTTGTCAAGAGGCAACCCACCAGAGGAGACACTGCACTGCTGCTGAGTCACTTCGGTGGTGTTAGTGGCGCCTGTTCTGATCTAACATACGCAGGACACCACCTAATAAGCCCCCTACTGACAACAATAATTGCTTAGTCGCGGAGCCGACGCGAGTCAGCTCTCCCTCCGGAGGGCACCACCACGTCCGTCCAACGACAGCCCCCATGGACTCACCGATACCAGTGACCCCGACGGAACCAAATCAAGGTCACAGACGTGGAGAGGACATCGAAATTGAGGTCACCATGAGAGCAAGGCATGAACGGCCACGGAATTTAAGACTTTTTTTATGCTGATCGATGAGAATGAGGATGATTATGATGATGCTACGAATTTCCATTTCGGTCTGAGACTACATGACAGGGCTGTACTCTACACTTTCATAATATATCCCGGCGTCAACCAGGCCCAAGAGATACAGGCACCTGCAGTGTTGGTCAGGAAATTTGAGCAACATCTCAGAAACGCATCCATTAAGTGGATGAAACTCGACTGTGTGGTCCCAGTCTTCCCAACTGAGTCTGCAGCAAACTCAACTCTGGGTAGGAGCCGGTCGGGGCAGAAAAAACCCACATGACTCTGATGGGATTCGAACCCACGACCTCCCAGCTGGGAGTCCGCGACGCTAACCACTTTGCCACGGTGGCTGGTTACAGGAACAATTTTAATAATGTCCCGCATACCTGATTTTGCCTCTCAAGCATACAGACTGTGTAAACCTACTGAAATCACTGAGAATTGGGGGCCAGAACAGCTCTGTTGGTAGAACAATCAGGCTCATAATCAGGGGATGCTGGCTTCAGTGGTTCGAATCTTTGCAAATTTATCCTGCTGCGGCTGAGGAGGATTTTTTCCCTCAGAGTTAATGTTGGTTTCAACTCTACTCCCTTGAAATCTCTTTCAAATGCGACAAAAACCCAGGATCCCTGTGCCAATACACGCCTACCATCCTGCGCACCTGTAACCAACCAGTGTGCAATTAACAGCAGGCCTGACAGACTGATGGTGTGCAGGACACACAGTGTGGAACAGGCCTGACAGACTGATGGTGCGGAGGACACACACACACAAGTGTGGAACAGGCCTGACAGACTGATGGAGTGGAGGACACACACAGTGTGGAGCAGGCCTGACAGACGGATTGTGGAGGAAACACACAGTGTGGAACAGGCCTGACAGACTGATGGTGTGGAGGACACACACAGTGTGGAATAGGCCTGACAGACTGATGATGTGGACATGTGGACACACACAGTGTGGAACAGGCCTGACAGACAGACTGATGGTGTGGAGGACACACACACAGTGTGGAGCAGGCCTGACAGACTGATGGTGTGGAGGACACACACACAGTGTGGAACAGGCCTGACAGACTGATGGTGTGGAGGACACACACACAGTGTGGAGCAGGCCTGACAGACTGATGGTGTGGAGGACACACACACAGTGTGGAACAGGCCTGACAGACTGACTGCTTGAAATAATTTTTTCAAAAAAAAAAAAAAAGAGAGAAAAACACTTACATGCAAAATATGCAAAATAAAAATAATGAAAAGGTACAAAAATTCCAGTCACTTGAAACTGTGAAATGAGTTGTTATCATATTATCTACACTCAGCACTCACAGAAGTGCATACACAAAACCTAAAGCTGCTGACAGCATTACTTCCCCTATCTTCTGAATTGTTTAGTCATGCACAGTTGAGCAGTCTGCTAAATATCCAAGAAAAATATTTTGGTGAACAGTCCGTGTTAAGGTATTGCTTTCAAATCAACAAGGATGGGTAATAATTATTGCAAACATTAAAACAAAAAAACGGCAAACAAAAAAACAATAATACTGGAGCACAAACACAACAGTTTCATCAATGAAGGGAACAACAATGAAGAAAGAATGTGTAAGTTGACAAAAAGATACAAACTTGGTCTGTACATGGAAAGTGTTGTTATCATGATAAAGTATTGTTATCATGATAAAGTGTTTGTTATCATGATAAAGTGTTGTCAGTATTTGAAGTATGTTCTGTAACCAGCTCTTAACAGTGCTGAGAACGTACAGCCTGCATCATTTACTCCCTGTTCTTTAGGCATTCAATGAACGTTATGTAACCAAAACTAGCAATGCTATGAGAACATACAGTGTACATCACGTCTGTCTGCACTGCTGGTGTGCAATGCATTTTCTGTGTCAACACTCGGTGACGCTATGAGAAACCATAATGTACTGACTTTATGAACTGGTCTCGTTTCATAATGTTCTTCAGCCAATACTTAGCTCTGGTCTCATTTTCATAATGTTCTTCAGCCAATACTTAGCCTTGGTCTCATTTCATAATGTTCTTCAGCCAATACTTAGCCTTGGTCTCATTTCATAATGTTCTTCAGCCAATACTTAGCCTTGGTCTCATTTCATAATGTTCTTCAGCCAATACTTAGTCCTGGTCTCATTTCATAATGTTCTTCAGCCAACACTTTGCCCTGGTCTCATTTCATGTTCTTCAGCCAATACTTAGCCCTGGTCTTATTTCATCTTCTTCAGCCAATACTTAGCCCTGGTCTCATTTCATGTTCTTCAGCTAATACTTAGCAATGCTATGAAGAACAAAGCATACAACACTTACTTTCTATTACATAGTAATTTGACGTATGTTTATACAATCCTATGAGAACAAAACACACAACACATATTTTCTACCATGTTGGGATTTGATGAATGTACATTCTGTATTCAACACTTAACAATGCTATGAAAGTTTAAAGTCTGCACTATTTACTGACTTGAAATGTGCCTACTGAAGGGAGACACCTGCATGTTAGTTACAGTCCAGGATGTGGGTTCACAGAGGGCAAGTGCTAATGTAATACCCAAGTCAATGCATAAGATCAGCACACACACCCTCTCCCCTACACACACTCCTGCTGAGTGGGCTAAGTGACCACAAGCACTACACTACTAGTAAACCCACACCCTGCACTATTTCAGTTTATATTCTGTCAAAAAATAAATAGATAAATAAAAAAGAAACAAACAAACAAACTACACCCGTTGAAAACTTCCTGCAACAGATGCTGGTTAATAAGTGGGCGACTGAAAAATTCAGACTTAATATCAAAGGAACTGTCACTTTCACTTTGTAGTATAAACTTGAGCAGTTGGTGAGCGACACCCCTAATTACTTAACCTCTGACATGATTGTTTACGTCCTAGATCACTGTAAAATTAGACTGGTGTTTGAGCAGTATGTAAAAGTTGACTAAGTGCACACAGATTTTTCTTTCAATTCAAAACAAAAACAAAAATCACAGAATGAAATCCAAGCAATACACACGCACACAGAGGCAACACATTGCCTGATCAAAACTGAACTGGATTATTTATCAGTGGCTCCAATTAAAAGGAAAAAAAAAGCACTACAAATGCGACTGGCTGGTTAATTTTACACCAAGCAGGCCAACTGAAATCTAATTCAATGCATATCTACCACAGAGGTAACTCAGTATCAAATAAAAAGCAACAGACACTCTACATGTCTTTAAAGGCATCAACACCAACCCTGGTTTGGCATAATCAATAAACAAAACAATTATAATCAAAATCGAAGAATTTCATCCCTGGGCTTTTTTTTCCCAGTTTTCACACAAAAATGTCAAAGAAGGGCTAACGCTAATGCACTTAGGCGACAGGCAAGTCTCACCCAACAGACAAAAGTCAACTTGAAACCAGTGTGACTGCTTTTGTCACCCAGAAGGAAGTTGAAGGTCCTGAATACCGTAGAAGGGCTTCACAGTTACGCTCTATAGCCCTCGTTTTCACCTCCCTCCCATCCCCCCTCTAACCGCTTCCTTGCCCCTTAAAAAAAAATCTCCACTAAGTCAATGCTGTAACAAGACAGGGACTTTGCTTGACAACTCGGACACATGCATTACCAAAGCAGTCAGGACAGGAGCTGGGGTGATATCCCTTTGTCTGAGCATTCTCAACAGGGTTCTCATATTCCGATCTGTGGTGAACTATGTCAGTTCGGTCATGCGTCACACACATACATTATTCTGTCTCCCCTGCAACTTGTGCATGCTCACCCACAGAGTATACTGCATAAATATATAAAGAGATTTCCCATATAACATTCACAAACACACACACACACTCAAACATGTACGGGGAGGCATCACACATCTATGAAAGACAACTCTTCCGGCCCGTTTTCACCACATGGGCAAGCTGCTTAGCTCTTGTACTCAAGATCTCTTACTTCTATCACCACGCTACTGGTGTGTTCCATGGAGAAATGGTCCTTTGTCAGAGTGTCTTATAGGGCAGACCTATTGCACAGTGTCTTACAGGGCAGACCTACTGCACTGTGTCTTACAGGGCAGACCTACTGGGCACTGTGTCTTACAGGGCTGACCTACTGCACAGTGTCTTACAGGGCAGGGCACCCTATGCACAGTGTCTTACAGGGCAGACCTACTGCACAGTGTGGGCAGACCTACAGGGCTGACCTACTGTGTCTTACAGGGCTGTACTGCACAGTGTCTTACAGGGCAGACCTACTGGACAGTGTCTTACAGGGCACGCCTATGCACAGTGTCTTACAGGGCAGACCTACTGGACAGTGTCTTACAGGGCAGACCTACTGCACAGTTTCTTACAGGGCAGACCTACTGCACAGTGTCTTACTTGGCAGGCCTACTGCACAGTGTCTTATAGGGCTGACCTATTGCACAGTGCCTTACAGACCTACTGCACAGTGTCTTACAGGGCAGACCTACTGCACAGTGTCTTACAGGGCAGACCTACTGCACAGTGCCTTACAGGGCAGACCTACTGCACAGTGTCTTACAGGGCAGACCTGCACAGTGTCTTATAGGGCTGACCTACTGCACAGTGTCTTACACTGCACAGTGTCACTTGACCTACAGCAAGTGTCTTATACACACCTACTACTGCACAGTGTCTTACAGGGCTAACCTACTGCAGTGCCTTACAGGGCACTGACCTACTGCACAGTGTCTGTACAGGGCTGACCTACTGCACAGTGTCTTATACAGCAGACCTACTGCCAGACCTCACAGTGTCCTACAGGGCAGACCTACTTGACAGTGTCTTGCAGGGCTGACCTACTGCACAGTGTCTTACAGGGCAGACCTACTGCACAGTGTCTTATAGGGCAGACCTACTGCACGGTGTCTTATAGGGCAGACCTACTGCACAGTATCTTATAGGGCAGACCTACTGCACAGTGTCTTACAGGGCAGACCTACTGCACAGTGTCTTACAGGGCAGACCTACTGCACAGTGTCTTACAGGGCAGACCTACTGCACAGTGTCTTACAGGGCAGACCTAGTGTGCAGTGTCTTACAGACCTACTGCACAGTGCCTTACAGGGCAGACCTACTGCACAGTGTGCAGTCTTATAGGGCAGACCTACTGCACAGTGTCTTACAGGGCAGACCTACTGCACAGTGTCTTACGGGGCAGACCTACTGCACAGTGTCTTACAGGGCACGCCTATGCACAGTGTCTTACAGGGCAGACCTACAGCACAGTGTCTTATAGGGCTGACCTACTGTGCAGTGACTTACAGGGCAGGCCTACTGAACAGTGTCTTATATGGTTGACCTACTGCACAGTGTCTTACAGGGCAGACCTACTGCACAGTGTCTTACAGGGCATGCCTATGCACAGTGTCTTACAGGGCACGCCTATGCACAGTGTCTTACAGGGCAGACCTACAGCACAGTGTCTTACAGGGCTGACCTACTGCACAGTGTCTTACAGGGCAGACCTAGTGTGCAGTGTCTTACAGGGCACGCCTATGCACAGTGTCTTACAGGGCAGACCTACTGCACAGTGTCTTATAGGGCTGACCTACTGTGCAGTGACTTACAGGGCAGACCTACTGCACAGTCACTTACAGGGCTGATCTACTGCTGGACTGTCACACGGGGAGCCACAGGGAACCTGGGCAAGAAGTGGTGTAGGGGCAGTTCACACAGAACATTTGTCTTCCACTATTCTTGTCACTCCTGGTGGGTTCCTATCATTTGGCCTCGAAACAACATTTTTACCAGCCTTGTTTTCAAAAATAACTTTCCAAGCCATTTTTTTTTTCGCGTTTATTGTTTTTTTTCTGTTTTCTTTTTTCTTTGTGTGTGTGTGTGTGTGTGTGTGTGTGTGTGTGTGTGTGTGTGTTTTTTGGGGGGAGATCTCTATTTTGTTTTGTTTATGGAGTTTTCACCAACTGATAGATATTCTATTAAGATAAAGAAATTATGATAAATTCTGGACAGATGGCAGCAACAACTTTATCTCAAAGCAAACAAATTACAGTTTGATGGTAAAAAAAAAATTCTGGACAGATTACAACAATAATTTCATCTCTCACGGCCAATAAATCGCCGTTTGATAGCAAAAACATTTCGACAGTCAGAATACACTGTTGTCCTCTTTATCTCAAGGCCAATAAATCGCCGTTTGATGGTAGAAATATTTAGACAATCAGAATACAGTGTTGTCCTCTTTATCTCAAGGCCAATAAATCGCTGTTTGATGGTAGAAATATTTAGACAATCAGAATACAGTGCTGTCCTCTTTATCTCAAGGCCAATAAATCGCTGTTTGATAGCAAAAACATTTCGACAGTCAGAATACAGTGTTGTCCTCTTTATCTCAAGCCCATAAATCACCGTTTGATGGCAAAAATGTTTTGACAGTCAGAATACAGTGTTGTCCTCTTGATCTCACGACAAATAAATCGCCATTTGATGGTAGAAATATTTAGACAATCAGAATACAGTGTTGTCCTCTTTATCTCAAGGCCAATAAATCACCGTTTGATGGCAAAAAAAACATTTCGACAGTCAGAATACAGTGTTGTCCTCTTGATCTCACAACAAATAAATCGCCATTTGATGGCAAAAAACATTTCAACATTCAGAATACAGTGTTGCCCTCTCCATATCCCTCCCCCTCCCCCCTTCTTTCCCCTCCCCTACCCATTCCCATCCCCCATCCCTGTCCCTGTTCCCAGACCCCTCCATCACAAAGTAATGCTTCTGTTTCAGCTTGTAAAATAACACTTGTACAAATATGAATTTCTGCATATGTGACCACATCCCACAAACATGACAGACAAGTCACACTTTCAAGATATCCAGATATACATGTCAACAGAAAAATGAGAGAGAGACCCTCCCAGCAGTATATCAAGGCATTCTGTATACTGAAAACTGAAACAGTTATAATGTTAGAGGCCCTCCCAGTGGTAAATGAAGTGATTCTGTACACTGAAAACTGAAACAGTTATAATGTTAGAGGCCCTCCCAGTGGTATATGGAGGGATTCTGTACACTGAAAACTGAAACAGTTATAATGTTAGAGGCCCTCCCAGTGGTATATGTGGGGATTCTGCACACTAAAAACTGAAACAGTTATAATGTTAGAGGCCCTCCCAGTGGTATATGGGGTTCTGTACACTGAAAACTGAAACAGTTATGTTAGAGGCCCTCCTAGTGGTATATGGAGGGATTATGTACATTGAAAACTGAAGCAGTTATAATGCTCCAGTTGCCCAGTTTCAGGGAAGCCGTTTTGCGAAAAAGGACTTTAACATTTTTGTGCTGTCACAAAATATGAAAGAAACAGTGTGACAAACTATTAATCTATCACATATTGGACTCATACGATGAAAACAAAACAAAGCACAAAAAAATGGATGAATTTTAACCCCTTCACTGCCACAGTATAATAGCACATTTGAAAATCTGTATGCCGTGGTAAAATTGAGCTTTTTTGGGTAGGTTCAATAAAATGGTTACTGCTCACTTATTTCTTAACAGATCTCTCTGATTTTTTGCATGTTTTGTTGTTATGCATTTGTCTACAATGTCCTGTCAAAATGACTTGATTATGTTGATAATTAGTATATCAGAAATTGACATAATTACAAAAAGTTTACAAAAAATAAAAGTTTTCGAGTATACACAAACACTGCGCGCCAAATAGAATGAGTCAAAACACTGAAAAAAGTGGTCTTGCTATTTATTCAACATCAGCACTAACATATGACAGTCATATAAATCCAAGGAATCTTGTTCTTGATGATAATCTGCTCATAATTGGGAGTACTATTTTTTTTTTTTTTAGTAAAAAGGGGCATAATCATGCTTTTCATGGTATGTTCACTAACATCTATATTACTCATCCATTTATCGAGTTTTTTGTTAGATTTTTTGTGTGGATTATATCCTTATACCCTTGTTTACAATTTCACATCATTCTAACTTTATTTTGGGGGTAATAATGATGGTTCACACTAATAACATATGATAAAGCAGGTTTTGTTTTGTTTTCAATTTGAAAGTTTTACAACAATTCACCACATAAAAGCCCATTAAACACAGCAAAAATACCTTTTGGTGTTTGCTCAACAACATTTACAAACACCTGGGATTCATATTGTTGTCAATAAATGTCCCTCTGTGTAACAATCTCTATGTTACTGGGGGGTACCCCAATTCTACTAGAAAGGGGCATAATTTTACTATTTTGGGAAGATTCAGTACCTCAATCCCTGTTTATTTATTTTTGTTGACATATGACTTAGATTTTATGGCTTCTCTTTCCTTATACCCCAAGCTATGATGCTGTATAACAATAATGTAGTATTGTTGGCCATTAGGGAATGGGCAGGGATATAAAGAATGGTGGTTTTACCAAAAGAACACTTTTCAAGTATACAAATACAAATTGCATCATATAAATCAGTAAAAACTATGAAAAAGTGGTGTGACTAATTCTTCAACATCAGCACTAACACATCACAGTCATATAAATCCCAAGAATCTTGTTCTTGATGATAATCTGCTCATAATTGGGGGTACTATTTTTTTAGGTAAAAAGGGGCATAATCATGCTTTTTATGGTATGTTCACTAACATCTATATTACTCACCCATTTGTTTGAGTTATTTTTTTAGATTTTTTGTGGATTACTTCCTCATACCCATTGTCTACAATTTCATTTCATTCTAACTTGATTTTGGGGGTAATAATGATGGTTCACACTAATAACATATGATAAAACAGAGAAGAAAATGGTGGAAGAGTGCACTCACCAGAGTTTGAGTATGGTGATCAGGGGAACAGGAAGGAATCCAAGCAAGCTTTCTGCTCATAGAGCTGTCATCAGGCTTAGAGTTAGTGGGTGACAGAGACAGACCTTATATGAGGACTGGCAATAAAAAGAAGGAATGAACAGAGCTCAGAGACAAAAAGGAAGTTAACTGGGGTTAAGCAGTGAGTAGGAATCATGAACAAATTTAAGTGGAAAGCAAGAAGGCCTGTTCAAAAACAAAACAAACAAACAAAACAAAACAAAACAAAAAAGGAGGGGGGGAGGGATTAGTAATCAGTAGAGAAGGGGAGGGGGGTGCCTGAAGCTCAGCTGCTGTGTCACTCTCTGGTGTTCAGGCCGGTAGGAGCGAAGGTCCCCAGTCATAAATTGATGGACGACTCCATAAAGAGGCGATAGAGTCCACTGGACCGGTTCTGCCAGACTGCAGCCACTCTCGCATGGGTGAAGCTGTGGTAAGGGCTGTTGAAGTGAGAGCTATAGGATCTTCATACCCCAGCCGCATTGAGCGAAGTGCTCAGAGAAACGCTCATTCAGGCTGCGGTACGTCTCCCCAGTGTATTGCTTTGAACACAAGGTGCAAGTAATGACGTACACCAGGTCTGCAGATTGACAGCTGATGCTTGCTAGGACCCTGAACTGGCCAGAAGGACCAGCAACTGTGGTGTAGATGTCAATCAAGGGACATGTCTTGCACTCTTTGCGAGTGCATGGGTGTGTGCCAAGGGATTCTACTCTCGCCTTGCTGTTTTTGTTTTGTTTTCAGTTTGAGAGTTTTACAACAATTCACCACAAAAAAACCCACTAAACACAGCAAAAAATACCTTTTGGTGTTTGCTCAACAACATTACAAACACCTGGGATTCATATTGTTGTCAGTAAATGTACAATCTGTATGTTACTGGGGGTACCCCAATTCTACTAGAAAGGGGCATAATTTTACTATTTGGGGTAGGTTCAATACCACAATGACTTCTTATCTATTTGTTGACATATGACTTAAGATTTTATGGCTTCTCTTCCTTTCCTTTCACCCCAAGCTATGATGCTATATAATATTATCTAGTTTTGTTGGCCATTAGGGGATGGACAGGGATGTACCAATGGTGGTTTTACAAAAAAAGAACAGTTTCTGAACACATACACATGTTACAACACATAAAACCTATTAAACATTGACAAGAAGTTCTTTTAGTGTTTACTCAGCATCACTGTAAGTATACAGTGGTCCAATTTGTTATAGTACAGTTGGGCACACACACACACACACAAACATACACACACACACACACAGAGATAATTTATGCACACACACACACATACACATACCCCACACACACCCCCCCCCCCCCCCCCCCCCCCCCACACACACACACACACACGCACAATTTACACACACACACACACACACACACACACACACACACACACACACACACACACAATGTACACATATGCACAAACACACACTAACAGTATCACATACACATGAATGTAAAAAAAAAACCACCACAATGGCACGAAAAAAAAAAAACTGCTATGGATGAGTGCTTCTGTACTTAACAAAATGAACAACTTATGTGGAAAACTTGCATACAGAAATAAACAATGCTTAGGCACACATTCCCACACACACACACACACACACACAGAGTCCCACACACACCATACAGTCCCACCTATCCATACAGTCATTACTTGCCATAATTATGTGATTTCAGTAGGAAATATGTCAATGAAGAGAAATACAGAAAATAAATAGTGGAGGAATGAAGAATCAAGTAGTAACAAGCAAAAAAAAAAAAAAAAAAAAAAAAAAAAAAGAAAGAAAAAACAGAGCTACTTGCCTGAATCCTGTTTCTGGTCATGAAGGAACTGAAGACTGGAGTCCTGTGCAGCCTAAAATTGGCACAGTTGACTTTTGGATCGGTATTCCCAGTGAAAACACCACAAGGGTTGGGACAGACCACGCTCCATGCTACGCCCCCCGGCCCTCCCACGGGACCCTCGCCATCGTCCTGAGCCCCTATCATGTCCACTACCCTCTCCGGTCATGATAGGAGGGCGCGTGCAGTGCTCGTTGATGGCACAGATTCGGCTATTTCTGCTTCATCACCCTCGCTCGCGGCGTTGTATTCACCGCTGTCATGTGCAACTATCAATGAAGCCACATCATCACCAGCACGTATCTCTGATAAAAGTGAATGGTGCTGATTCACATCCATCTCCTCCTCATCGCTAGTATCAGGATCCGATCCTCAAAGGTCTTCTTCATCACTGTCTTTATCATTTTGAACGTCATCTAAAACATCAAGCGCAGAGTAGTAACGCTTGAAAACAGAAGGGGTCGACGAAGTGCTAGGTTGAGCTGCCACCTTGAATATGCTTATCAGCGGTAACCTCTCAACTCGCAATTTGCATAACATGTGGTCAGCTGGCTACTCATGTGAAGGGAAAGGGGCCATTCCTTGACACCAGTAGACGAGGTGAGAACATTTTAGACGGTCGTCTCCCAAGTAGATTTTTCTGCTTTCTGTGATGAAGTTACGACGAGCGTTACTCGTCCTGGGCATAGCGATTTTCGGTTTTCTGGACGAGCGTTACTCGTCCCAGGCAGGGAATGGCTTAATCATGTTGCTAGAGGCAGGAGCCGATAACTCATTTTAACCCAGCCTGACCCCATCACAGCTTGTTACCAGCCCTCTGGCTGACCTGTCCTGATTTCTCTATGACCTTGTGGGGGTGGTTACATTTAAATACAGAGGCTATTGATCACAAGGGATAGGAATCCATTCAACAATGCAGTCGACTGTTGATCACAAGGCACAGGGATAATTCTACAATACTATTGATCACAAGGCACAGGAAGCCATTCCACTAACCAATCCAGTCCCTAAAGCTGTTTCTATGTTCCCCACAGTCGATGAAATTTGACAAATCACAGTATGTCACAGTGAACACTGTCTTCAAGGTTGACAAATCACAGTATGTCATGATGAACACAGTCCTCCAGGTCAGAGTGCAAGCAATGGCCACTAGATGTAATGCTGAAAGGGATGAGCAGCAACAAGCCAGTTTTGAGGCAACAAAATTGGATCACCTTGATCACGGCATGAGGGACAGCGTGAACAGTCTCCCCACCAGTCAATGCATAAACATACAGTTTGTAACATCCTTTGTTAGGGATTGTTACACATGGAAACATACAGTTTGTAACATCATTTGTTAGGGGTTGCTACACATGAAACATACAGTTTGTAACATCATTTGTTAGAGGTTGTTACACATGGAAACTACACATGACTTCAATACGTTGGCTACTGATGTTAACAGAGAGAGATGATTGGTATACCATGACCTAGCAGGCCAGGAGATGACAGAGAGATGGTACACCATGGCCTAGCAGGCCAGGAGATGACACAGAGATGGAAGGTACCAAGGCCTGGCAGGCGAGGAGATGACAGAGATGCACAGCCTGAGATGGAAGATTATTTCATTCGATTCCTTGCTTCTTCCTTTTTTCCACCAGTTCATACACCCACTCACTGTAAGACTTGCTTGTTCTTTCTTTAACTCATTCATGTCATTTTTTTTCCCATCAGTTCATACACCCATTCACTGTAAGACTTGATTGTTCTTTCTTTAACTCATTCACGCCTTTTTTTTTTTCCCACCAGTTCATACACCCACTCACTGTAAGACTTGGTTGTTCTTTCTTTAACTCATTCATGCCTGTTTTCGACCACTTCATACAGCCATTCACTGTAACACTTGGTTGTTCTTTCTTTAACTCATTCATGCCAGGTGTCCTCACATCATCACAAATTGCTGCCTACGTTATGACTGCTGGGACTTCAGAAATTGCACAACTGGAAAGGAAGACCTACAATCTATGGCAATGGGTGGCAGAGGAGACAACAACAATAAAGACAAATAAAGACATATAAAGACAGTCACTACAGGAGAGGCACAGCCTCTCCATATCACTTCACATAAATAAAGTCAATAAACACTACAGAGCAGCCTCTCCATATCACTCCACACTAAAAAAGTCAATAAACACTACAGCACAGCCTCTCCTTATCACTCCACACTAACAAAGTTAAATAACACTACAGGGCAGCCTCTCCATAACACTCACACTGATAAAGTCAATAAACTCTACAGGAAAGCCTCTCCATATCACTCCACACTAACAAAGTCAATAAACACTACAGGGCAGCCTCTCCATAACACTCCCAGGGGGGCAAGGCATTAGACTAGTTCCCAAGTGGTGGAGTTTAAATTCTCCTCAAAACTGCCAGCTGGGGAGTGATTTTCTCTTTGGAGTTGACACCTGTGCTTTAAGAGTTGGATGACACAAAAAAAATTTAAAGATGACGCACAGGTCTTTGGAGTCGACATCTGTGCTTTAAGAGTTGGATGACACAAAAAAAATTAAAGATGGCACACTGGTCTTTGGAGTCGACATCTGTGCTTTAAGAGTTGACACCAAAAAAAATAAAGATGACACACTGGTCTTTGGAGTTGACATCTGTGCTTTAAGAGAGGGATGACACAAAAAAATTAAAGATGACACACTGGTCTTTGGAGCTGACACTGTGCTTTAAGAGAGTTAGACGACACAAAATATTAAAGATGACACACTGGTCTTTGGAGTTGACACTGTGCTTTAAGAGTCGGATGACACAAAAATAAAAGATGACACACTGGTCTTTGAAGTTGACATCTGTGCTTTAAGAGTTGGATGACACAAAAAGAAAAGATGACACACTGGTCTTTGGAGTTGACATCTGTGCTTTAAGAGTTGGATGACACAAAAAGAAAGATGACACACTGGTGTCATGTTCAGTCATCATTTCTTTAGACAGAATGTGGCAACCTTGGTGGTGGAATGAAAAACGATCGCCATGCAAACAGCTCACCAATGAGCCTTGCTCACCAATGAACCCTGCTCACCAATGAACCTTGCTGTTTTAGCCCAGGATCAAAGAAATAAAAGAATGACTCCCAGAATCCCTTGTTGGAAGGCAAACCAAGGTCTGTCAAAGACGACAGTGCTCGTGAAAATTAAGCCTGCAAAGAGATTTCTGTATTATCCCACCACTGTTCTAAAAGCTTCACGACTAGCACAGACACACGAACAAAATAAATCTGCCAGTCAACATGTTTCAAAAACGTAATGCAAACTACAACCTTTCAACTCTGCTTTCCATACAAATCACCTCTGACTTCTTATTTTCATCTGTCAACACGACTGATAACAACCAGTATTTTCATTCAGTATTTGTATCTTGTCTGTTTCCAAGCACATTAAAGGCCAGGTTGCAGGTTTTTTCATCTTTTTTTTGCATTACATCTAAATAAAGGTACTAACTGAAGCATAGGTATGATACAATTCAAATTCAAACATACTAAAAGTGTTAATGGTCTGCAGCTCTGTCTACCTACCTGCAAAGGCAAATCAGATTTACAACACTCAATGTAAGGCTGTATGGAGCTCACTGATGATGTAAAGCTGTATGGAGCTTCAAGCCGCGCTGTGTCCACTGATGACGTACAGTTGTACGGAGTTTAAAGCTGGGCTATGTCCACTAATGATGTAAAGCTGTATGGAGTATAAAGCTGTATGTAGCGTAAAGCTGCACAGTGTCCATTAATGATGTAAAGCTGTATGGAGCATAGAGCTGTATGGAGCGTAGAGCTGCACTGTGTCCACTGATGCAAGCTGACCATCCAGATCATACAATGGCTCCAAGCAAGATAAAGAAAATAAACTATGTACAAATCAAAATGCCAAGACTAAAATCAAAATTCAGCTTACATCCTGACACCTACTGACTGATCTCAAACAACAATGATATAAGCAATACATTTAAAATCACATCACAAAATTCACATCCGCTGCTCAGCTCAAGGCGATCTGCACTGTTTCTAATCCCTATACAATGCTACATTCCTTTTCTGCATCCGCTTCTCAATGCTACAGCTGACAACTAAAGCTCTGGGCTGGGCTATTCACATTCCTCACTGTACACAACGACAACAACGCTCAACATTTTGGCTGACTGACAAGAAAGGAAAAAAAAAAATTAATAAGGCATCCACACAACATAAAATGCATGCATCGATACCGTCTTCACAACCATATTTGTTTTGTGTTGATATACTTAATGGTAGGAATATTCAGAAAGCACCACAAGAGTGAAGATAGTAATGAATGATTTTGCATAAGAATCTGCAATGTCAGTCTCTAGAAAGTTGAAACCGTAAATATTCACTAGTTTTCGTTACTTGTGATATTCATGTTTGATAATAAACAAGTACAAAAACAAATATGATAAAACAGATTGACACAACAAGTAGCCATGACTACAGTGAGAGAAACAAGTCAACAAGTAATAAAATCATGAGCAAAAACCAACAAGATAAACTTACCCTTTAAACACACACACACACACACACACACTCTCTCTCTCTCTCTCTCTCTCACACACACACACACACACATACTTATTCAGTAATAGTTATGACATCAGCAATGCCAAAACATTTCACCAAACAAAAAAGAAAATAAAGGTGAAAAACTTGTTAAAAAAAAATCTTCAATAAAAAGATTTATCCCTTTCTGTAAATCTGTTCCAAGAAAAACTCAAATACAGATAATAACCATTCCTATTAAAATTAACAACAATAATATGCAATAAAAAAAAAAAAGTCTTTTTGTTTGTTTTGTTTTCATAGTAAATTATATCCATCATAATCACATCCATCAAAATTTCTTTCATCACTATTTAAAGTATTCACTTTGCAACAAAAATCCACCAAAACGTTATACACATCTTTTCTTCAATGTGCTGTTCCTTTCCATCATAGATTCATCCATGTTCTCATTAGCTTACTTCATCATGATAATCTTCATCCATGTTCTCATTAGCTTACTTCATCATGATAATCTTCATCCA
Organism: Conus betulinus; assembly: GCA_016801955.1. Taxonomy (NCBI): domain Eukaryota; kingdom Metazoa; phylum Mollusca; class Gastropoda; order Neogastropoda; family Conidae; genus Conus; species Conus betulinus. The sequence goes on along the minus strand of JADBJO010004469.1, from coordinate 118,982 downwards.
CGTTCTCTGTAGCTTACTTCATCATGATAATCTTCATCCACGTTCTCTTTAGCTTTCTTCATCACGATAATCTTCATCCATGTTCTCATTAGCTTTCTTCATCATGATAATCTTCATCCATGTCCTCATTAGCTTTCTTCATCAAGATAATCTTCATCCATGTCCTCATTAGCTTTCTTCATCACGATAATCTTCATCCATGTCCTCATTAGCTGTCTTCATCACGATAATCTTCATCCATGTTCTCATTAGCTTTCTTCATCACGATAATCTTCATCCATGTTCTCATTAGCTTTCTTCATCATGATAATCTTCATCCATATTCTCATTAGCTTTCTTCATCACGATAATCTTCATCCCTGTTCTCATTAGCTGTCTTCATCACAATAATCTTCATCCTGTTTCTCATTAGCTTTCTTCATCATGATAATCTTCATCCATGTTCTCATTAGCTTTCTTCATCACGATAATCTTCATCCATGTTCTCATTAGCTTTCTTCATCACGATAATCTTCATCCCTGTTCTCATTAGCTTTCTTCATCACGATAATCTTCATCCATGTTCTCATTAGCTTACTTCATCATTATAATCTTCATCCATATTCTCATTAGCTTACTTCATCATGATCATCTTCAACAGTCGCATTTCTGATTTCCCATAGCAAGCAAAATGTTTATCATCATCATTTAGAATGCTGACTTCCACTTCTAACTCTGGTGTGTGCCACTCACATTCTGTCACTGTAGCTAGGAACATTCTCACCTGCTGACAACTTCCAGTAGGTATCCAACACTGCTTTACTGTTTCCGTTTCCATGGTTGCACTGCAGTTCCTATGCATCCCTAGGACAATGTTCATTATCTGGTTCAGAACCTCTGTTCAGGTCCCAGATCTATTTGGCATTGGTCCAAGCTTCATCTTTCTGAATTACAATATTCTCATCTGTTTGGGAATACCATTCTGTTTCTATCCATAGTCTCATCTTTTACATCTTCCTACTTCTTTTCTTTTTCCAGTTCCAATGCCTACCCAACAATACTTCCATTATCATAATATTACCTCATCTCCTATGTATCCATCCATTCAAATTTAAACATTAACATCTGCCAGTATCATCCACTGTGTAACCATCCCTACTTTTGTTACTCTGCTACAGACTATTCACTTCCGCTAACTTTATCTGTACTGTACTCATCCATGTTTCCACTGGTCTGCTTCTGAAGCTTCACTTCTGGCAGCGCATAGACTCAGACTATCGCAGGTCCATCTGATCTGAATGTGACCATCCCTACAGGTCAGCCATTACCAGCCAGACCAGTCTGTTTTTCTGGGTAGCCATCGTAGACAGCATTGAAGACACAGCCGAAGGCCACAAACACCAGGTAGATGGCCAAGGTCACCCAGCCCCCAGGTTGGTTTCCCAATCGTGACGCCGGACGTTCAGCAGAATGGGGATGCCCAGCATTAGTCCTGGACACAGCAAGAGCAAAGGTGCATCATGTGGTAACACCTGTCTGAACACAGTAAAAACATTGCAGGTGCATCGTGTAGAAACACCTGTCTGAACACAGTCAGAACGACACTACAGTATTGTGTGTGTATAACCACCTGTCTGAGCACAGCCAGAACAACACAGATGTATTGTGTAAACCACCTCTTTGAACACAGCAAGAACACTGCTGGTGTATTGAGTGTGTATGACCATCTGTCAGAACACAGCAAGAACAACCCTGGTATATTGTCTATAACCACCTGTCTACCACACCAAGAATAACCCCTGGTGTATTGTGTATAAACATCTGTCTAACACACCAATAACCCTGGTGTATTGTCTATAACCACCTGTCTAACACACCAATAACCCTGGTGTATTGTCTATAACCACCTGTCTAACACAGCAATAGCAACCCTGGTGTATTGTGTATAACCACCTGTCTAACATAGCAAGAACCACCCTAGTGTATTGTGTATAACCACCTGTCTAACACAGCAAGAACAACGCAGGAGTATTGTCTATCACCACCTGTCTAACACAGCCGGAATAACGCTGGTGTATTGTGTATAACCACCTGTCTAACACAGCCAGAATAACCCTGGTGTATTGTGTATAACCACCTGTCTAACACAGCCAGAATAACCCTGGTGTATTGTGTATAACCACCTGTCTAACACAGCCAGAATAACCCTGGTGTATTGTGTATAACCACCTGTCTAACACAGCAATAACAATCCTGGTGTATTGTGTATAACCACCTGTCTAACACAGCAAGAACAACCCTAGTGTATTGTGTATAACCACCTGTCTAACACAGCAAGAACAACGCAGGTGTATTATGAAATGCGGCCACCAGCCTGACACCCCACAAGATCCTCCACCATGGGCTGATGAAGAACCTGGGCATGAAGGGTGAAGACTGCTGTTTGTGCATCACTCTCAGAGAATTCCTCACAGACGTTTCCTCAGTCTGTTTTCCCAGCAGTGTCCTAGCATGCCGCTTTGTCCCTTTGACGATGTGCTGGTGGTTAATTGGGTGGACAATGTGCTGGTGGTTAACTGGGTGGACAATGTGCTGGTGGTTAACTGGGTGGACGATGTGCTGGTGGTGGTTAACTAGGTGGACAATGTGCTGGTCGTTACCTGGGTGGACAATGTGCTGGTGGTTAACCGGGTGGCAGCTGACTATGTGATTCAGGTGAGAGTGAGGTGTGAAATTCACATGACAAAAATGATCAAGAAAGAGCTGCTGGACAGCGTTACTGCACATGGAATGTTGGTTTGCCAAATCATCAATATGTATCAGCAGGTATGTCAGGCTGCCATGAACAGCACATCATCAGGTACATCCATCAGCAGGTATGTCAGGCTGCCAGGAACAGCACATCATCAGGTACATGCATCAGCAGGTATGTCAGGCTGCCAGAAATAGCACTTTGTCAGGTATATTCATCAGCAGGTGTGTCAGGCTGCCAGGAACAGCACATCATCAGGTACATTCATTAGCAGATATGTCAGGCTGCCTAGAATACCACTTCCTCAGGTTTTCTTGTCAGTCTGACAACTACCAGAATTCCCTGCAGTCCCAGCTTTCTGCATACACATCAAACTTGCTGCAGGTAACAATGGCTGCTATACAGGTAAAGGGCCACAGCTTTCCAATAGCAAGAGTAGATAAGAAGAATGAAGTGGCCAGCTTGCTTGTGTCCCTCCAAAAATTTAAGCCTACATGGATTTGTGTTTTAAAATGGACCTGTTCATAATTTCATCTGAAAGATCCCTCTAATATCACTTTTAGTGAACAAACATTAAACAGACTAAAATCTCTCTCTCTTCTCTCTCTCTCTCTCTCTCTCTCTCTCTCTCTCTGTCTCTCTGACAGATGAACCCTTAGACCACCCTCTAACTCAGCGGTAATGCACAAAATATCAAGTCATCATCATCAAGAGACGCAGAACGATCCATGCATACAGACTATACATTATCAACCGTTCATTAGTTTTCTTTTAAAATATCCACACAGATTTTTCATTGGTGCTGCTTGTGCATTTCTGTTGTTGTTGTTTTTTTTATTTATGTCACAAATTAAAAAAAAGAGACAGAAAGAGAGAGAGAGAGAGAGAGAGAGAGAGAGAGAGAGAGAGAGAGAGAGAGAGATTGATTGATTGATGATCTTTAATACACAAGGACGAGATTTTAGGCCAAAGCCTAGTCTTACAATCTGTCCTTGTCATGCATACAGTATTTCAGCACATATCATTCAAACTGACAATTCAACATAGCAACATGGTAATCTATTCTACAATGATACGCAAACTATTCATAAAAGCACTAATGAGATGGGGGCATTGATATACATGGCATAGTATCTGTCAAGATTGTAGACATAAATGATGCCTTGTTGAATTCCAATTGCCTGTTCAGAGGAAGTATGTTCAATGCTTTTAGTTTTTCGTCTGTTGTTAGAGATACAGCTGGGTGGAGTAGCTTTGCTGCATGTCTATGGAGAGAATTCAGCCTTTTTTTGTGGACGTCACTACTTCCGTCCCACACTGTTGAAGCGTAATTGATACATGACATTATGTGTGCATTGAAGAAAAGTTTAAACACATTACTGCTGACGTAGCGCTTTAATTGAGATAACAGGAAAAGGTGTTTTTGAGACTACCTTCCATACGTTATTGAGATGAGATCACCTTTCAATTCTTTATCTATCGTTAACCCTAAACACGAAGCTCATCTACCTGCTCGATAGAAGTGCCATTCAACTGAAGTTTTAGGCAAAGAGGAGTCAACTGGTGTTTTTGGCAGGTAGCTATAATCATAGATTTGGTTTTGACTGGGTGTATGACCATTGAGTTTGAATGACATCAGTCTGACACGTCGTTTAGACTTTCCTGGAGAGAAGTTTCCATTGTCTGTAGATCACTACGATTCGTTTTGAGTGATGAGTCATCAGCAAATAAACCTGTTGTGACCTTTTCATCTGATACAGACAATGGTAAATCATTGATGAAGATGCAGATTTACTAGTAGAGGGACTAGTACTGAGCCCTGTGGGACTCCATGTCTGACAAAGTCTGAAGCGGAGGTTTTGCCATTAAACATCACATACTGATATGTATACAGCTGGGTGGAGTAGCTTTGCTGCATGTCTATGGAGAGAGAAACACTGTGAAAGGTATGTATGCTTGCCTGAAAAAAGTTTCAACTGTCTATCAGGGAATGCACTAAGATGAATTAGATGCTTTTCCAAAGAAAGTTATGTTCCCTTCACCTTGTAGAACAACCAGTGGTGGACCCCATCATGTAGCAGAAGTCCAATCACCTCTCAAAATGACAGTGGTCTTCAGTCCACCATCTTGTTTGAGGAAAGAGTGACCTCTGACCTGTCTCAAAGCTTCACTGTCAGAGTGAAAACTACTCTATTTTCCTTCTAAAGGAAAACCTATGTGTAGTTAAATGGCTGAGGTCTTGACCTATGTAGTTTAGACTTCAGCACATTACCAATGGCTATAAATAAAAACAGGTTCCAAACACAGAAAATTCTCTGGATTTCATGGATAAAAGATGACTCAACAGAAATATTTTGGGCTCTCCATTTTGAAGATAACTTATATTCCTACCCAGAGAGAGAGAACAGCAGGGTTAGGTGCCAAGCGATGAGATGACGCGCCAATGTCAGGAACTGTTGAGTCATGACAACCTCACATAGACAGGCAGCTGAGAGTCAAGAAGATCTCTGTCAATGTGACTGATGTGAGGGGGGCTTGTGTCGCATTCTGCTGAATCAGTAAGGTTTGTAGGAAACATTATGAGCAAGGCTGCAACTCTGTAGCTAAAGAAATACGGAAACACGTCATCATCCTTACACCAAACTCTCACAACAACTTCACAGCTAAAAATTCTGCACAATCACAGAACTGCAAAACGCTTCCATGCAGTGGCAGATATATATCTCTCTTGACAGAAAATGTTCATTGCCATCCACTTTGTTGCTGAATAAAACAAACCCATACAAACCCCTGGTCTTGAGGTGATGGGTTGGGGGTTGAGGGTGGGGAAGATGTGAGCAAGACTCAAACCACAAACTTGAGATTCTGTAGCTTCCTTGGCTCAAGCACAATCCACTAAGCCATCGCTCCACTAACTTGTAACAGACAGAAACCAACAAATACCTACATATTTCTATCCCTCCCTCCCTCCCTTCTTCCTTCCCCCACAACCACCTGCCAGGATCCTCCAACATGAGCCGCCACTCCCCACTTTCTGATTATCGGGCTCTATGACTCGTCTGTAGATGGCCAATGAGGTGTCCGGAACCACTAAGACAACATGCATAGTAAAACACATTCCATCAATTCCACAGTCTTTCACTCTATGTCACTGCATCACTATGCAGAAAATAATCAGGAAATATTACCCACATCATACCACAAGTCAACATGAAAGAAGACAGAAGAAATGAACAGCACTGGGGTGGGAAGAAATGGATATATAATCTGCAGCCCTAAACATCTAAACTATGGGGAGCAAACAAGGGTGATTCTGTAACTGCACATTACAAAATAAGTATCATGTCAAAAACCAACATACATTGTGAAGTACACCAATTGCAAGCAAACAAATATTATTTTCCCGTTTTTTTTTTCCCCTAAAAACTGGGCGTCTGTCTGCAAATCAATCTGCACATTCAGGACATCATGACAACAACAGGGGACTGTGTCACTGGTCACAATTCATCACTACATGCACCACCGACCGACATTGGTAGGGGACTTAATCATTCTGAACAATTCATCAGCCATGCACCAGTGAACCGTCAATGGCAGGGGACTGAATCAATGTGAACAATTCATCAGACAGGCACCAGCGAACGAACAATGACAGGGGACTTAACTACTGTCAACAATTCATCAGCCAGACACCACTGAACCAACAATGACAGGGGGCTGAACCACTATGAACAATTCATCAGCCAGACACCACTGAACCAACAATGACAGCCCAGACAGTTGCACTGACAGTACACTGTGTACAGGTGAGTTTGCTCTCACTTCAAACTTCCATGGAAATATCTGCAATGACATGTACTGTGTACAGGTGAGTTTGCTCTCTCTTCAAACTTCCATGGAAATATCTGCGGTGACATGTACTGTAAACTTCCATGGAAATATCTGCGATGACATGTACTGTGTACAGGTGAGTTTGCTCTCACTTCAAACTTCCATGGAAATATCTGCGATGACAAAGAAATGAGAAGTAACCATCAGAGTTACAGACTTTTTTCAAAATCAAGCGAAGTATCACAATGATCAGTACTACATATCAACAACACAGAAATAACATATGTAAAGCAAACTGAATCCTCTGCTAGATTTCTATGCAGGTCAAAAAGAGCTATAGAATATGGTACTTTTTTTTTTGATGAATAACATCAGCCTCATTGGAGGGCTTCAAATCCTGGATATAACACCCTCCCCCTCTCCCCCCCCCCCTCCCCACTCTCCTGCCCCTCCCCCCCCACTCCCCTCTCCTGCTCCCCCCATATATCCCTTTCCCTCACCTTAGTCCTTCCCACCCACTACAGAGTAAGGTCTATCTAACCCCCCACCCCCATCCCCGCCCCAGAGAGGCCTGAAAAAATAGTGGGTGGCCCCAGACCCCCTTTTTTCTATCCCAACCCATCATCAGCTGATAATGCAGGCAGCAGCATTTCAACTTCTTTGTTAAATCCGGAAACCCCATTTGTTGTGTCAGAATCTTCAGCTGGTTGAAGGCAGACATTTAAAAGAAGAATAATATTTGGGATGAGGACAATTGAGATGATGTGGAGTTCACCTCTGGCCTAGGACTACAAGACAGGGTTGTACCCTGCACTTCCTTTCATAATGTATCCTAGAGCCAACCAGGCCTGAGATTTACAGACACCTGTAGTGCTGGTCAGGAAATTTGAGCACACTCTAAAAGGCACATCTGCTGAGTGGATGACACTCCCCAGTTATCTCACTGGAGCTCACAGCTCACTCAGACCAGGGCAGGAGCCAGTCATGGCCAAACAATCCCACAAATAAAACAATGCTTGTGATGGGATTTGAACCCATAATCGTCTAGCCCACAGACAGAGAGGGGAAATGGTCCAAAAAGACTATTTGGGTCTTTACCAGGCCATGGTTATTTACCAGGCCGTGGATCTTCACCAGACCATGGATCTTTACCAGGCTGTGGATCTTCACCAGACCATGGATCTTTACCAGGCCGAGGGTCTTTACTAGGCTGTGGGTCTTTACCAGGCCATTTTACTGCCATCGTTCTGTGAGCGAATCTTTACCAAGCCGGGGATCTTTATCAGGCTGTGGGTCTTTACCAGGCCATTTTACTGCAGTCAACGGGGGCTGGAATAGCCTAATGGTAGAGTGCCGGACTCGTAATCTTGGGGTTGCGGGTTCAAATCTCCGACAGCCCGTTTTGGTATGGGGGGATTTTTCCCTCGGAGTTAACATTGGTTCTGACTCCATTTCCCATACAGTCCTTCGAAAGAGACTATAAACTGAGGTTCCATGTGTGAACGCACGCTTAACATCTTGCACATATAGTAAAATCCCATCACCAACTTTCGGAAAGAGAAGGCCAGCTTGGCTGTTGGTATGGATGACATGTTACACATAGCATGCACCTTCCCCAAAGTTGCAGTATGGCTGCCTTGATGGTGGGATAAAAAACGGTCATACACACAAAAACTCCACTCCTTTTGTTGGGTAGATGGGATTAATCCTTGCCTGTCTATGCAGAGAGTGTCCACGGGAGTATTAGCCTGCGTACACGAAAAAAAAAAACAACTGCAGTCAACATGTGATGAAAATAGACCCCTTACCTAGCACCAATATGATCAGAAGTCGGACAGGGGCAGATAACAAGATGCGACAGATGCCTTTGCAGGTGTTGTCTGCCAGTTCGTCTTCATCCATGCACTTGAAGTTCATCTCACGCCAGTTCTGCATCAGACACAGTCACACTCTGCCACTTCCCTCAGAAATTTACAGTTTTCAGAAGGTACACATACAACAGAAGGTACAAAACAACAAGGCACAACACACAACAGAAGGCACAACACAACGGAAGGCACAACACAACGGAAGGCGCAATGCAACAGAAAGCACAACGCAACAGAAGGTGCAACAAGAAGGCACAACACAACAGAAGACACAACAGAAGGCACACACACAAAGGTGCAACACATCAGAAGGTGCAACGCAACAGAAAGCACAACACAACAGACTGCACAACACAACAGAAGGCACAACATGGCAGAAGGCATAACAACAGAAAGCACAACACAACAGAAGGTACAACACAACAGAAGGCGCAATTTAACAGAAGACAAACACAACAGAAGGAAGGCACAACACAACAGAAGGCACAACAGAAGACACAACACACAACAGAAGGCACAACACAACAGAAGGCACAACAGAAGACACAACACAACAGAAGGCACAGCACAACAGAGGGTGCAACACAACAGAAGGTGCAACACAACAGACAGTGCAACACAACAGAAGGCACAATACAACAGAAGGTGCAACACAACAGAAGGTACAATAGAACAGAAGGCACAGCACAACAGAAGGTACAACACAACAAGGCACAATACAAGGTGCAGAGTAAGGCAGATTTTATGTAGAATGCAAAACCAATCAGACAATGTTAAACACAATTTGGAAATGAAATGAGGCAGGGAACAGTAAACAACAAACAGCAAACAAGTGGGGTAGTTTTTTTTTTTTTTCCATGGTACGGGAAGAACAGGTGCCCGACGTTAAGTCCCGGATTGTCTCATTGCAAGTATAAGAGGGTTAAACTTGAATAAAGTCAGACAAATACAAAGACGAACAATCTAATAGTGGGGGGAAAACAAGCGCAGGCCAACAACTAAATTGTCTTCATAGTAATGACTTGACAAAACTTTGGACTTAAAGAGGGGGAGGGGGGGGGGGGGGGGGGGGGGGGGCAGGAGGTTGAAGATGTAAAAACTGGGAACTTGAAATAAAGAAAATATATCAGATATGAAAAGTCTTCACTGGCTGCATAAGGGAACCATCGCAATCCCTTTTAAAGGCAGATATTTTTGTATTGCCTGCTCCGAGGCCTTTCGTCCGCTGGGTCGGAACTCATCAGGGAGACACGGCTGGTTGTATCTGTTCTCCTGGCGTCAAATAGAGACACACCACAGTCCATAATACCGTGGTGTTCTCACCACCAAGGGTGCAAAAAAGAATCCAATAGCACCCCGGAAACTTTTCATATCTGATATATTTTCGTAATTTCAAGTTCCCAGTTTTTACATCTTCAAGTCATTACTATGAAGACAATTTAGTTGTCGGCCTGCGCTTGTTTTTCCCCCCACTATTAGATTGTTCATCTTTGTATTTGTCTGACTTTATTCAAGTTTAACCCTCTTATACTTGCAATGAGACAATCCGGGACTTAACGTCGGGCACCTGTTCTTCCCGTACCGAGAGTTACCGGGACTTCTCCACGGGAATTTTCCATCACGCAGTGATCACGTGTGTAGACACACACAGTCGCAGACAGTAACTAGGAAGACTCAGGCATGGCCCAATCATGTGTTAGCACTATTTTGGGGTGATGGTACCATGTGTGTTCATTGAGAATAGGCACAGAACGCAGCGAGTAACTTTGTGAATGGAAACTGACCGACTTTCACAATGGCGGCTTTCGCGTCTGCTACAAACGATGAAGAGATGATCGACTACTCGCAAGAGGAGTTAGATCAAATTATTGTAGAAGTAGAGACGTTTGAAAGAAAGATGGAGAATGAAGGTGATATAGAAGTAGGTAGTGGTGTTGAAGAAGACAGTGAAGTGCAAAGCGACCCGGAATACAATGTTCCACGCAGCGCTTCAGACAAAATGGCGGCCCGCGACACATGGCATGGCAGGGGTGCATCAGTTTCCGAAACCCACTGGGCCGGCTCACTCGTTACCTGACACCGCTACACCACTTGATTTTTTCGTTCTGTTTGTTCCTCTGTGTTTTTTAAGACTGCTGCCGATGATACAAACAGGTATGCAAGACAAAAACAAGCTGCAAAGGGCGCACCTGACCCTCTTTTGTAGTACTGAGTGTGACATGTGACAAGTTTTGTATGACATTGGTGGGACAACCAGTGAGACCTGTACTGCCAGGCAGCAGATGGATCGCGTCAGGTAGGCCTCAGATTTCATCTTACACTAACAACTTGCATCAGCATGGTGATTGCGCATGCTTGCATGCTGTAAACTTTATTGTCATCATAAAAAAACGTCACGTGTCTGGTGACAATTTGGTGACAGTGACACGACCTGTATTTCTAGGACAGACAAAATATAGTTCAAAGTGAAGTGCATGCTCTTATGAAACTGTCTGCCAATTTTCTTTCTCCTACAGGTTCACATACATTCCCTATAAGTTAATAATCACACATACCCATTTTTAGGCTGAAACCTGTAGAAAAATCCGAAATCTAGGGGAAGTTTGCAGTCAGAGAAACCGAGTACAAGAGGGTTAAAAGGCTGTGCCAGTCTTGAATAAAAGTTACTCTGTGTTAGGTTTCCTTATGGGAGCAAAAAACCCCACTTGTTTGCTGAATGTTAAACACCTTCAGACATTACAAACAACAGACAATACAAGGTGCAGAGTAAGGCAGATTTTATACAGAATGCAAAACCAATTATACAATGTTAAACATCTTCAGACATTACAAACAACAGCCAAAAACAGGTGACACCATGTTTTCCTGACAGCAGCTGGCAGAACATCTACATTACTTTACACCTTGTTCTGTTCTGTGTGATCCTTTGTATTTTGCCTTTTTTTCCACTAACGCTGCAGTCTGTCTACTTTACACCTTGTTCTGTGTGATCCTTTGTATTTTGCCTTCTTTTCCACTAACGCTGCAGTCTGTCTACTTTACACACTTGTTTCTGTGTGATCCTTGTATTTTTTGCCTTCTTTTCCACTAACGCTGCAGTCTGTTTTTACATGTTCTTTAGGTAATGCTGCAATCTGTTTCATGCTCTTCAGTAAACACTGCAATCTGTTTTATGTTTTTCAGGTAATGCTGCAATCTGTTTCATGCTCTTCAGGTAACACTGCAATCTGTTTTATGTTTTTTCAGGTAATGCTGCAGTCTGTTTCATGTTCTTCAAGTAATGCAGCAGTCTTAAATTAATGTTCTTCAGGTAATGCTGTGGTCTGTTTCATGTCCTTCTGGCAATACTGCAGTCTGTTTCTTGTTCTTCAGGTAACACTGCAGTCTGTTTCATGTTCTTCAAGTAACACTGCAGTTTGTTTCATGTTCTTCAGTTAATGCTGCAGTCTTTCATGTTCATTAGGTTATACTGCAGTCTGTTTCATGTTCTTCAGGTAACGCTGCAGTCTGTTTTATGTTCTTTAGGTAATGCTGCAGTCTTGTTTTGTGTTCTTCAAGTAATGCTGCAGTCTGTTTCATGTCCTTCAAGTAATGCTGCAGTCTTCATGTTCTTCAAGTAATGCTGCAGTCTGTTTCATGTTCTTTAGGTAACTCTGAAGTCTGTTTCATGTTCTTTAGGTCAGGCTGTAATCTGTTTTATGTTCTTTAGGTAATGCTGTAATCTCTTTTGTGTTCTTTAGGTAATGCTGCAATCTGTTTTATGTTCTTTAGGTAACAATGCAGTCTGTTTCATGTTCTGGTAATACTACAGTCTGTTTCATGTTCTGTAGGTAATGCTGCAGTCTGTTTAATGTTCTTCTGGTAAAACTGCAGTCTGTTTCATGTTCTTCTGATAATACTGAAATCTGTTTCGTGTTCTTCTGGTAATACTGCAGTCTGTTTCATGTTCTTTTGGTAATACTGCAGTCTGTTTCATGTTTTTTTTTAGGTAATACTGCAGTCTGTTTCATGTTCTGTAGGTAATACTGAAGTCTGTTTCATGTTCTGTAGGCAATACTGCAGATTGTTTCATGTTCTGTAGGTAATACTGCAGTGTTCCATGTTCTTTGGGTAATTCCACAGTCTGTTTCATGTTCTGGTAACGCTGCAGTCTGTTTCATGTTCTTAAATTAAGGTAACGCTGCATTCTGTTTTCATGTTCTTCAGGTAACATTGCAGTCTGTTTTCATGTACCTCAGGTAACGCTGCAGTCTGTTTCATGTTCTTTAGGTAATGCTGCAGTCTGTTTCATGTTCTTTAGGTAATGCTGCAGTCTGTTTCATGTTCTTCAGGCAATGCTGCAGTCTGTTTCATGTTCTTTAGGTAAGCTGCAGTCTCTGTTTCATGTTCTTTAGGTAACGCTGCAGTCTGTTTCATGTTCTCTGGTAAAAAACTGCAATCTGTTTCATGTTCTTTAGGTAATAGTAAGGTAAGGTAAGGTCATGTTGCTTATAGCCCAGCTGACCACAAAGGGCCACACCAGGGATGTCACTATGTTAAAATCAACTCACAGGTAATCTAAAAAAAGAAAAATAAAAGAAATTTAAAAAAACAAAATAAAAAAAAAAATTTTTTAAAAACTTCACACATCTCTTTACATTTCTTTAGGTAATACTGCAGTCCGTTTCATGTTCTTCAGGTAATGCTGCAGTCTGCTTCATGTTCTTCAAGAATGAAGATAAGGAAAGACATAAAACTAAAGACAACAACAGCAAGAACACCACCACAGATAAGAAGACATGTTCCAAAATGTGACAACAAGCACTGTCATGTGACATAGCCTCACATCAAGGCATGTGACGCTCCATCACATTTAGTCTAGTGATATGAAGCATTTCCCCATGCCACAACTAAAAAGGGAGAATATTCTGTGGCTTGACCAGTGTAGCAGGTGTCCCCAATAATTGTGAGGATCACTCATTGAAATAAACAATGGTGGTCATTGGGTGAAAGTGACCACTGAGAGATAGTTTAATAAGGGCTGGGAAAGTGCTGGTCATGTGTTTTGAACACTGAGTATGCACTCACTAGGAGGAGGGAGGAAAAAAAAATCAGTTTTAGCCCCAGCAGATGGCCTACAGACTCGAACCTGTCAGGACGTTAGTCAAGGGGTCCTCACCGCTGACCAGTCATTACCAGGTGAGCCATAGATAGCTGGAGAAAGCTACAGGGGAAAAACCTAAAGAAAAGAGAAAGAAAGAATTCATATGCTGAATTGGGAAGCAGGTTACTTACACAAACCTTATTCGTGTTTCAGCCCTTCACCCTTTACCCTTCACCCCGTCAACTATCCTCCTCTGAGATGGGTGGTTAGCGATGGCCATGGTGTGGGGAACACATTGGTAGTTCAGCCCCAGCAACTGAAGACCCCGGGTAGAGAGGAGTCGGATCACACTGGTTCCCCAGTGACAGGTAGGTTCAAGGGAACAGAATGTTTTCTGATGTGGACAGGGCATCATGACAATATGGGGCGAGTCTTGTCTCTGATGCAGGTATGGCATCATAATTACACAGGAATTATTTATCATCCTGGTCTGGATCTTGGGCCAATGTTATGTGAAGGCTATGACTTTATAGTCTAGTAGGTTGTGAATATTCTTTCTTCGGCAAAGAAGGAAGAAAACTTGTAAGAATTTATTGATTTCAATTTGTAACCTGATTTATCTCTCAGTGTGTGAGAGAAAGAGAGATACATATGTAGAATCTGTTTATTATTGTTCGATTCATTTAGTCAAGTGTTTTCCCCAAAGGAGAGGGAGAGAATAAAAAAAAATTTAGTAGTGCGCCTTCTGGTTGATTGGAGGGATTGCATGTGCTTATGGAGAGTAAATGCTGTCATGAATGCGTGTGTGCAAAAGTGACAGTGTGACAAGCATCCTAACACAGTTAAATGTTCCTCGATGCTTGGCTCAACAAATAATGAATCAGTTCTCACTCTGTTCTCACACATTCATATGTGCATGGCCACGATGGGAACGGGTGAAGGAGCAGGCTGTGAACAAGGAGGGGTGGTGTGGGAGGAAGGGGGGAAGGGAAGGGGAAAGAAACTGAAGGCAGGGAGAGGGAGATGTGTCAGCAAGTTTATGTAAGGGTATGTGCGCGAGTGTCAAATACACTGAGTCTATCATTCATATCTTCCTTGTGTATATATGCAATTATTATACGAGTTTTCAATTGATGAGAGTTATGTTTCATATCAGCTGTAAGTTTCACAAGCACACTTGACAGGGAATCAAAAGGGAACTAGGATGCCAAAACTTTATATTACTCATACTCATCCAAAATATATTACTCGATAGACAGCTACAAATTTGTACATATTGAATGTACATTGTTCATTAGAAAAAAATCTTATCTTGCTCCACCTTAAGATTCAGATCCGCACCACAAGCCTGCATAGCTATTGGATACAGATCCCCACCACAGGTCTACTTAGATATCGGATACAGATCCCATCGCAGGTCTACATGGATACTGGATCCATATCCCCACCACAGATCTACATGGATACTGGATCCATATCCCCACCACAGGTCTGTATGGATACCGGATCCATATCCACACCACAGGTCTGCATGGACACTGGATCCATATCCCCACCACAGATCTACATGGATACCGGATCCATATCCCCACCACAGATCTACATGGATACTGGATCCATATCCTCACCACAGATCTACATGGATACCGGATCCATATCCCCACCAGGTCTACATGGATACTGGATCCATATCCCCACCACAGATCTACATGGATACTAGATCCAGATCCCCACCATAGGTCTGCATGGATACTGGATCCACATGTATATCTATACTAACACCATGGATATGTACCACACTTTTATATAGAGATCAACATCACAGATCTGAACTGAATTTGTGAAAAAACTGTCAACTTGTAATTGAAAAATATTGATCAATTTTAAAAGAAAAAGTAATTTCCATCATTCTCATCTTGGCCAAGTACCTTTGTGTAAGGTCTGCCTGTGTTATGTGTAACAACTGAACTGAAGAAGTCACATTTGCTGGAAATCCACTTGGTTTGTACTGTATGACGCAAATTAAGAATGACTTTGCTCTCATTTTGTGTGTGTATTTGATTTTTGGGATTCCAATTATGTTGTGGCTTGTTTCTCTTCTTTTTTTTTTCATATTTTTCAACCTGGAAGTGAAACTAATCTGGATTGCAGCAGCGAATACATTTCATTATTTGTCACTATACTGGTAGCACTTCAAGGCAGATTATCACATCTTTATCAATTAAACTGCCAAATGGTCATCTCACGGGCACAGTGACCAGCCACCATGCAAAGACACCAGACTACTTACAGTGACCAAACACCATGCAGAAACACCAGACTACTTACAGTGACCAGCCACCATGCAGAAACACCAGACTACTTACAGTGACCAAATACCATGCAGAAACACCAGACTACTTATAGTGCTCAAACACCATGCAGAAACACCAGACTACTTACAGTGCTCAAACACCATGCAGAAACACCAGACTACTTACAGTGCTCAAACACCATGCAGAAACACCAGACTACTTACAGTGACCAAATACCATGCAGAAACACCAGACTACTTACAGTGACCAAACACCATGCAGAAACACCAGACTATTTACAGTGACCAAACACCATGCAGAAAACACCAGACTACTTACAGTGCTCAAAACACCATGCAGAAACACCAGACTACTCACAGTGACAATGGCACAGTGACCAAACACCATGCAGAAACACCAGACTACTTATAGTGACCAAACACCATGCAGAAACACCAGACTACTCACAGTGACAATGGCACAGTGACCAAACACCATGCAGAAACACCAGACTACTCACAGTGACAATGGTACAGTGCCCAAACACCATGCAGAAACACCAGACTACTCACAGTGACAATGGCACAGTCACCAAACACCATGCAGAAACACACAGACTATTCACAGTGACAACAACGGCACAGTCACCAAACACCATGCAGAAAACACCAGACTACTCACAGTGACAATGGCACAGTGACCAAACACCATGCAGAAACACCAGACTACTCACAGTGACAATGGTACAGTGCCCAAGCATCATGCAGAAACACCAGACTACTCACAGTGACAATGGTACAGTGCCCAAGCATCATGCAAACACCAGACTACTCACAGTGACAATGGTACAGTGCCCAAGCATCATGCAGAAACACCAGACTACTCACAGTGACAATGGTACAGTGCCCAAACACCAAGCAGAAACACACAGACTACTCACAGTGACAATAGTACAGTGCCCAAACACCATGCAGAAACACCAGACTACTCACAGTGACCAAACACCATGCAGAAAACCAGACTACTCACAGTGATGATGGCGGCCACGTGGCTCCCAGCAGTGCGTACACCCCTCCACTGGCCCCTACCAGTCCCACATAGTGGTCACACACCCGAGTGGGCCAGGGAACCTGTGCACACAGAAGTTATATGGAGTTCAGTAAAGATCCAGAGAGCACAGGCAAGGATCCTGCATGCACAAGCGGCAACAGGATGTTCAGTAAAGATCCAGAGAGCACAGGCAAGGATCCTGCATGCACAAGCGGCAACAGGATGTTCAGTAAAGATCCAGAGAGCACAGGCAAGGATCCTGCACGCACAAGCGGCAACAGGATGTTTCAGTAAAGATCCAGAGAGCACAGGCAAGGATCCTGCACGCATAAGCGGCAACAGGATGTTCAGTAAAGATCCAGAGAGCACAGGCAAGGATCCTGCACGCACAAGCGGCAACAGGATGTTCAGTAAAGATCCAGAGAGCACAGGCAAGGATCCTGCACGCACAAGCAGCAACAGGATGTTCAGTAAAGATCCAGGAGATGAACTGAGCTGAGAAACTGACGGACACACACAGGCTATGTGCAGTTCAGTAAAGATGAAGGTGAAGGCCAAAAACCTGCTTAAATAACAATCAGTTCAGTAAAGACAAAGATGACGAGGGCCAAGGGACTTGATATATAGCAAGCAATGCACAGTTAAATAAAGATAATGATGGAAAGGGCCAGGGAACCTGCATATATAACAAGAAGTTCAGTAAATGTGAAAATGGGAGCATGCCAAGGAACCTGAATACATAACATGAAAGGTACAGATGGAGAGGACAAAAGAAGCCTGCATACATAGCAATAGTTCTGTCAGGACAAAGACTGATAGTGCCAATGAAAATCTGCACAAACATCATACAATTTGTAAATCATGAAAGACAGGGACTGAGTAGGGCCAACAAACATGTACAAACTATATGCAATGCCTGTTCAGTTACAATAAAGATGGAGTATGCCACAAATCCTACATGGTAAACATATCCTATGTAGTTCAGTAGTAAAGATTGAAACAGAGTATGCCGTTCAGTAGTAAAGATTGAAATACAGTACGCAGTTCAGTAGAAAAGATTGAAACAGAGCAGCCGTTCAGTAGTAAAAAATTGAAACAGCGTATGCCGTTCAGTAGTAAAGACTGAAACAGAGTTGCCGTTCAGTAGTAAAGATTAAAACAGAGTATGCCGTTCAGTAGTAAAGATTGAAACAGAGTATACCGTTCAGTAGTAAAGATTGAAACAGAGTATGCCATTCAGTAGTAAAGATTGAAACAGAATATGTCGTTCAGTAGTAAAGATTGAAACAGAATATGTCGTTCAGTAGAAAGATTGAAACAGGGTATGCCATTCAGTAAAGACAAATATGTCGTTCAGTAGTAAAGATTGAAACAGAATATGTCGTTCAGTAGTAAAGATTGAAACAGAGTATGCCATTCAGTAGTAAAGATTGAAACAAAGTATGCCATTCAGTAGTAAAGATTGAAACAAAGTGGTCAGAGGAATCTGCATACACTGCATGCAATAGACAATCATCACAGATAAAGAGGATGGAGAGGGCCTGGGAACCTCAAAACACAACCTGATGATAGCAGTTCAGTTAACATAGACAGGGTTAATGAACACAACTACAACAAGCAGTTCAGTTAACATAGAGAGGGTCAGGTACACAACATGCAACAAGCAGTTCAGTTAACACAGAGAGGGTCAATGAACACAACCTATGACAAGCAGTTCAGTTAAGACAGAGGGGGTCAAGGTACACAACCTATGACAAGCAGTCAGTCAGTTAACACAGAGAGGGTCAAGGTACACAACCTATGACAAGCAGTTCAGTTAACACAGAGAGGGTCAATGAACACACACCTATGACAAGCAGTTCAGTTAACATAGAGAGGGTCAAGGAAACAGCCTGCACCACGTTTAACAGACAGCTCACAATAGATAAAGAGGAGACACCAGAAACCTGTATGCAACGCCTGCAGTATGCAATTTATTCAATTAAAGATAGAGGTAGGTCTGGGAACCTGTATATACAACCCTTGCAATATGCAGCTGAAAAAAACACTAACCAGAAAACCTGCACTATGTGAACAAGTAATCAATTCAGCGTCAAGATGAACTGGGTCAAGTAATCTACATTTGCAACAAAATAAGTTCGGCACTGATGAAATGAAACAGGCCAACAAACCGTATACTCCTCAAGAAATAAGCAAATCAGTATGAAATTATCATAAAGATCCATAAAGTGAAAGAAACTTAATGAAATATGGTTGGTAACAAACTTTGTTTTAGATCAGTCTTTTAACTGACAACTTGACTTGCTTTAAAGTTTCAGTGTTCTCACTAGTACCAATACAGTTCTGGCTTCAATTAGCATGGTGCCCTGATGTGACCTCCTTGCTGGCCCAGGTATAACTGGTATAAACTTTTCTGCCCCGACCAGCTCCTACCCAGAGTTGAGTTTGCTACGGGCTCAGTTGGGAAGACTGGGACCACATAGTCGAGTTTCATCCACTTAATGAATGTATCTCTGAGAGTGTTGCTCAAATCTCCTGACCAACACTGCAGATGTCTGTATTTCTCGGGTCTGGTTGACGCTAGGATATATTATCAAAGGAAGTGTAGAGTACAGCCCTGTCATGCAGTCTCTGACCGAAATGGAAATCTGTAGCATCATCTTCATCATTTTCATCTCATCATCAATCATCATAATAAAAGAAGTCTCAAATTCTGTGGCCCTTCATGCCCTGCTCTCATGGTGACCTTAGTTTTGATGTCCTCTCTATGTCTGTGGCCTTGGATTGGTTCTGTCGGGGTCACTGGTATCGGCAGGTCCATGGGGGCTGTCGTTGGACGGACATGGTGGTGCCCTCCAGAGGGAGAGCTCTCACTCATGCCAGCTCCACAACTCAGCAATTATTGTCATCAGTAAGGGGCTTAGTAGGTGGTGTCCTGCGTATGTTGGATCAGAACAGACGCCACTGAACACCACCGAAGTGACTCGGCAGCAGTGCAATGTCTCCTCCGGTGGGTTGCCTCTTGATGACTTGACACTGACTGCTCCCTGTGGATTGCCGGTGCCAGGGCTGCGGCAGGACTTACCAGGCTGTGGCTGTGGACGGAGTGTCGGAATGAGCAGCATGGGTACACTGCCACTGAGGTGGAACAGAAGTTGGGACAGAAAAAAACAAAAAATTGGTATAAACAACATTACCTGACTTGACTTTCAGAAACTGATCATGTTTTTTGTGAGACTGTACTTCCAAGCCAACCAAGGGAGGTCAACAGGGATAAAGACTGTGCTTCCAAGCCAACAAAGGAAGGCCAACAGGGATAAAGAATGTACGTCCAAGCCAACAAAGGAGGTCAACAGGGATAAAGACTTTATTACCAAGCCAACAAGGAAGGGTCAACAGGGGTAAAGACTGTACTTCCAAGCCAACAAAGGGAGGTCAACAGGAATAAAGATTATACTTCCAAGCCAACAAAGGGTGGTCAACAGGGACACAGACTGTACTTCCAAGCCGACAAAGGGAGGTCAACAGGGATAAAGGTGAAATTGTTTTGATGCCTGCTAAAACTGACGGACACATCGGACACAGAGACTGCTGCTTACTGGAAAAAGACAAGTTACTGTGTGTAACACCCAAGAAGACATAAGAACGGGAGAATATAAAACCAACAAAGACAAGGTGATTAAAAGACAAAAAAAAACCCTTAAAGAACAAGGCTTGATGCCAAGCCACTGAGTTCTAAAAGAACAATGCCAGATGCCATGCCACTGACCTGCGATCACTCCCAGCAGGTAGACCAGCGCCACCCTCCATGCCCTTGTGCACTACCTCCAGAGGCAGCCCGAACACCAGCTGGAAGATCATGTTGAACAGAATGTGCATGTACCTGTAACCAATCCACATATCATGCTCATGTACCTGCAACCAGTCCAACACATCATGCTCATGTACCTGCAATCAGTCCACACATCACACTCGTGTACCTGTAACCAATCCAGACATGATCATGTACCTGCAACCAATCAACACATCATGGTCCTGTACCTGTAACCAATCCACAAATATCACACTGATGTACCTGTCACCAATCCACACATATCACACTAATGTACCTGTGACCAATCCACACACATCACACTCATTACCTGTCACCAATCCACATCACACTCATGTACCTGTAACCAATCCACACATCACACTCATGTACCTGTGGCCAATCCACACATCACACTCATGTACCTGTAACCAATCTACACATCACACTCATGTACCTGTAACCAATCCACACATCACACTCATGTACCTGTAACCAATCCACACATCACACTCATGTACCTGTAACCAATCTACACATCACACTCATGTACCTGTAGCCAATCCACACATCACACTCATGTACCTGTGACCAATCCACACACATCACACTCATGTACCTGTAACCAATCCACACACATCACACTCATGTACCTGTAACCAATCCACACACATCACACTCATGTACCTGTGACCAATCCACACACATCACACTGAAGTACCTCTGACCAATCCACACACATCACACTCATGTACCTGTGACCAACCCACACACATCACACTCAAAGCAGAACATTTGAATCAGAAAGGCATAGCTTCAAACTACTTGCGCTGTGCCTAGCCTATATGCTAGCAATACAGGTTAAATGTGTTTGAAACGAACCAAGATCAACACCTGTCCTCTCGATGGGCACAGGTGGCCATGTGCATTCATGTGCACTCGACCAGGGGTCAGGTCGTGGGCAGAGAGAGTTAAGAGCTCAACCACTGACACCTACCCCTCGTGCATGAGCATGTAGGTGAGGTAGCACCAGGCCTCACCACTGACACCCACCCCTGGTGCATGAGCATGTAGGTGAGGTAGCGCCAGGCCTCGTATCTGCGGGCGGGATTGTAGACCAGAGGACTGTACATGGCGACGCCACTGGTGGCCGTCACCGGGTGCCAGCGTCCTTAAGCTCCACCGCATAAATTATGAAGATGACAATCTGCAACATATACACCCTGAACATCACTGTGTGTCAGCATACACCCTAAACATCACTGTGTGTCAACATACACCCTGAACATCACAGTATGTCAACAGACACCATAACACAGCAGAGACGACAATCTGAAACATATACACCCTGAGCATCACTGTGTCAACATACACCCTGAACATCACTGTGTATCAACATACACCCTGAACATCACTGTGTCCACATACATCCTGAATATCACTGTGTATCAACATACACCACAACACAGCAAAGACAATAATCTGCAGCATATACACCCTGAATATCACTGTGTGTGAACATACACCCCTGAACATCACTTGTGTTAACATACACCCTGAATATCACTGTGTCAACACACACCCTGAACATCACTGTGTGTCAACATACATCCTGAACATCACTGAGTGTCAACATACACTCTGAACATCACTGTGTGTCAACATACATCCTGAACATCACTGTGTGTCAACATTCACCCTGAACATCGCTGTGTGTGAACATACACCCTGAACATCACTGTGTGTTAACATACATACATACATCCTGAACATCACTGTGCATCAACACACACAACATCACTGAACATCACTGTGTCCAACATACATCCTGAATATCACTGTGTATCAACATACACCTCAACACAGCAAAGACAACAATCTGCAGCATATACACCCTGAATATCATTGTTGTGTGAACACCCACCCTGACATCACTGTGTCAACATACACCCTGAACATCACTGTGTGTCAACATACATCCTGAACATCACTGTGTGTCAACATACACCCTGAACATCATTGTGTGTCAACATACATCCTGAGCATCACTGTGCATCAACATACACCCTGAACATCATTGTGTGTCAACATACTCCCTGAACATCACTGTGTGTCAACATACAACCTGAACATCACTGTGCCAACATACACCCTGAGTATCACTGTGTGTCAACATACACCCTGAATATCACTGTGTGTCAACATACACCCTGAACATCACTGTGTCAACATACACCCTGAACATCACTGTGTGTCAACATACACCCTGAACATCACTGTGTGTCATCATACACCCTGAACATCACTGTGTCAACATACACCCTGAACAACACTGTGTGTCAACAACATACACCCTGAACAGCACTGTGTGTCAAAATACACTCTGAATGTCACTGTGTGTCAACATACACCCTGAACACCACTGTGCGTCAAGATACACCCTGAACATCACTGTGTATGAACATACACCCTGAACATCACTGTGTATCAACATACACCCTGAACATCACTGTGTGTCATACACACTTGAACATCACTGTGTTGACATACACCCTGAACATCACTGTGTGTCAACAACATACACCCTGAACATCACCACCGTTTCAACATACACACTGAACATCCCTGTGTGTCAGCATTCACCCTGAACATCACTTTGTCAGCATACACCCCCTGAACATCACTGTGTCAACATACACCCTGAACATCACTGTGTTTCAACATACACCCTGAACATCACTGTGTGTCAACATACACCCTGAACATCACTGTGTCAACATACACCCTGAACATCACTGTAAGTCAACATACACCCTGAACGGGACCAGCCGCCGTGGCGAAGTGGTTAGCGTCGCGGACTCTCCCCGGCTGGGAGGTCGTGGGTTCGAATCCCATCAGAAGTCATGTGGGTTTTTCTGCCCCGACCGGCTCCTACCCAGAGTTGAGTTTGCTGCTGCGGACTCAGTTTGGAAGACTGGGACCACACAGTCGAGTTTCATCCACTTAATGGATGCGTTTCTGAGAGTGTTGCTCAAATTTCCTGACCAACACTGCAGGTGTCTGTATCTCTCGGGCCTGGTTGACGCCGGGATATATTATCAAAGGAAGCGTAGAGTACAGCCCTGTCATGTAGTCTCAGACCGAAATGGAAATCCGTAGCATCATCATAATCATCCTCATTCTCATCGATCAGCATGAAAAAAAAAAAAAAAAGTCTCAAGTTCTGTGGCCCTTCATGCCCTGCTCTCATGGTGACCTCAGTTTTGATGTCCTCTCCACGTCTGTGGCCTTGGTTTGGTTCCGTCGGGGTCACCGGTATCGGCGGGTCCATGGGGGCTGTCGCTGGACGGACGTGGTGGCGCCCTCCAGAGGAAGAGCTCACTCACGCCGGCTCCGCGGCTAAGCAATTATTGTCGTCAGTAGGGGGCTTAGTAGGTGGTGTCCTGCGTATGTTAGATTAGAACAGGCGCCACTGAACACCACTGAAGTGACTCGGCAGCAGTGCAGTGTCTCCTCCGGTGGGTTGCCTCTTGACGACTTGACATTGACTGCTCCCGGTGGATTGCCGGTGCCGGGGCTGCGGCGGGGCCGACCGGGCCGTGGCTGTGGACAGGGTGTCGGAATGAGCGGCGTGGGTGCACTGCCTCTGAGGTGGCGCAGAGGTTGGGACAGCAAAAAAAAAAAAAAAAAAAAATACACCCTGAACATCACTGTGTGTCAACATACACCCTGAACATCACTGTGTGTCAACATACACCCGGAATATCACTGTGTGTCAACATACACCCTGAACATCTCTGTGTGTCATCATACACCCTGAACATCACTGTGTGTCATCATACACCCTGAACATCACTGTGTCAACATGCACCCTGAACATCACTGTGTGTCAACAACATACACCCTGAACATCACTGTGTGTCAAAATACACTCTGAACATCACTGTGTGTCAAGTTACACCCTGAACATCACTGTGTGTCAACATACAGCCTCAACATCACTGTGTGTCAACATACACCCTGAACATCACTGTGTGTCATCATACACCCTGAACATCACTGTGTCAACATACACCCTGAACAACACTGTGTGTCAACAACATACACCCTGAACATCACTGCGTGTCAACATACACTCTGAACATCACTGTGTGTCCAAATACACCCTGAACACCACTGTGGGTCAAGATACACCCTGAACATCACTGTGTGTCAACATGCACCCTGAACATCACTGTGTGTCAACATACACCCTGAACATCACTGTGTGTCAACATACACCCTGAACATCACTGTGTGTCATTATACACCCCTGAACATCACTGTGTCAACATACACCCTGACCATCACTGTGTGTCAACAACATAACCCTGAACATCACTGTGTGTCAACATACACTCTGAACATCACTGTGTGTCAACATACATCCTGAACATCACTGTGTGTCAACATACACCCTGAACACTACTGTGTGTCAACATACACCCTGAACATCACTGTGTTTCAACCTACACCCTGAACATCACTGCGTCAACATACACCCTGAACATCACTGTGTCAACATACACCCTGAATATCACTGTGTCCACATACACCCTGAACATCACTGTGTGTCAATATACACCCTGAACATCACTGTGTATCAACATACACCCTGAACATCACTGTGTCAACATACACCCTGAACATCAGTGTGTATCAACATGAACCCTGAACATCACTGTGCATCAACATAAACCCTGAACATCACTGTGCATCAACATACACCCTGAACATCGCTGTGTCAAAATACATCCTGAACATCACTGTGTGTTAAACATACACCTTAAATATCACTATGTCAACATGCACCCTGAACATCACTGTGTGTCAACATACACCCTGAACATCACTGTGTGTCAACATACACCCTGAACATCACTGTGTGTCAACATACACTCTGAACATCACTGTGTCAAAATACACCCTGAACATCACTGTGTCAACATACATCCTGAACATTACTGTGTGTCAACATGCACCCTGAACATCACTCTGTTAACATACACCCTGGACATCACTGTGTCAACATACACCCTGAATATCACTGTGTGTCAACATACAGCCTGAACATCACTGTGTGTCAACATACACCCTGAACATCACTGTGTGTCAACATACACCCTGAACATCATTGTGTGTCATCATACACCCTGAACATCACTGTGTCAACATACACCCTGAACATCACTGCGTGTCAACATACACCCTGAACATCACTGTGTGTCAACATACACCCTGAACATCACTGTGTGTCAACGTACACTCTGAACATCACTGTGTCAAAATACACCCTGAACATCACTGTGTCAACATACATCCTTAACATTACTGTGTGTCAACATGCACCCTGAACATCACTCTGTTAACATACACCCTGAACATCACTGTGTCAACATACACCCTGAATATCACTGTGTGTCAACATGCACCCTGAACATCACTGTGTGTCAACATGCACCCTGAACATCACTGTGTGTCAGCATACACCCTGAACGTCACTGTGTGTCAACATACACTACAACACTGCAGTCCATGACATACATCAAACCATACATATGAACTGAGCCATGCAATCTGTAAAATATGCGAACATATACACACTGATTAGATGACATACGTTAAATCATACATTAATAAGCCATGCAATCTGTAAAAATGTACCAACATATACACACTGATTAAATGACATACATCAAACCATTCATATGGAATAAACCCTGCAATCTTTAAAATGTGCCAAACTATACACACTGTTTAACCAATACAATCTGGAAAAAAAATGCACAATTATCATACAATTTGTAAAAACATACACCATGAACTCCTCAAACTATGAAATACATCAAACTTTTCACACCGAAATGCACAACAGAATATGTATAATCTATTGTATTTTCATACAGAATTACCATCAGTCTTTTAAATTACATCAGACTGTTCACATGCAATCAATGCAAGAGCCTGCAAGAATACACAACTGTAATCAAACAGAAAAAAGAAAACAATATCTGTTCAAGACAACAGAATTTGAAAATGAACAGTGAGAATAAAGCGATGGATTGAAAAGAAGAGCAGTAACTAAAGAAAGAAGGGATATGACACATAGTTTCATTGTTGTTTAGGAGGTGTGTCTATATAAAGAAGAAGGGATATGACACATAGTTTCATTGTTGTCCAGGAGGTGTCTCTATACATGTCTAGGCCATATATGCTACACAACATCATATCACAGTACATAAACAGGCCATATGCTACACCATGTTGCATCATAGTCATAGTCCATGCTTTGGCCATATATGTTTCACCACATCACATCACTATACACAGTGATAATTCTTACGCATAAATGTGCGTCTCTGATGTGTGAAGTTCCTGTCTGGCACACTGGAATTTAATCCAGAGCATCACTAAAATGTACCAAAACTTATTGCGATGCAATGATTTTCTCCTGTACGCATTGAAACTCTGAGCAGCGCGTCACATAAATGCACTTTAGTCCGATCCGCCTCAATTGAAGTCGATAAAAGACATAACTTTCCTCAACGTTTTAGAATGTTCTGAATCAATGAAAAACTTCCGATTTAGAACTCTTCTCTGCTGAAAACCAACAAGTAAATTAGAAAACCAAAGTCTGTGATTGGACTACAAGATCATGTGATTCGGTCAAGTGCGAACAGCATGGAAGACTGTCATCTGAAGCCACCGGGTGATCATCCAATGAATGGAATAAACGTCAGGCGATCTGTGCAACACGACCGTTTCAGGACAAAACGCGATGCATTTCCACCTCTAAGGTCTTCTCCAGGTAAAACAAACAACATTTAGGACAATGGAAATGAACAATCAATCACTTAACTTCTCATATTCGGCGCAAAAACGGGTATTGAATGAAAACGAGGCCGTAGGGAGGGGGCCATGGGAGTTAAAATACTGGTGATGACAATAGTAATAATAATGATAACAGTAGTAATAATAGTGATGATAGTGATGATGAAGAAATATCTAAATAATAAGGGCAGGAATACTACCACTTTTGGTGGAGATATGATGATGATAATAGTTGTACATGAAGAGAGGTTAGAGGTTGGTAGAGCAGCATGGGGGTCTTTTTGTTGTTGCTTTTTAAATTACTGCTTAATGGTATGATAATAATAGGGATGACAGTAATAAAGGTAGATTAATAGCAATGATAAATAGCAAGGAGAGAACTTTGTTAGTAAGGCCATGTTACAAGACCAATGGCCTTGCTAAAGCAATCCTCAAGGGGAAAGTTGAAGGAGGGAGACGGAAAGAAAGACAGAAAAAAATGACAAACTGACAATGTTATAGTGAGGACAGGGAAACATTTCAACTGCCAACGTTGTAGTGAGGACAGGGAAACATTTGAACTGCCCACGTTGTAGTGAGGACAGGGAAACATTTGAACTGACAATGTTGTGGCAAGGCCAGGGAAACATTTGAACTGACAGCGTTGTAGTGAGGACAGGGAAACATCTGAACTGACAACATTGTAGCGAGGACAGGGAAAACATCTGAACTGACAACGTTGTAGTGAGGACACGGAAACATCTGAACTGACAACGTTGTAGCAAGGACAGGGAAACATTTGAGCTGACGTTGTCGCGAGGACAGGAAAACATTTGAACTAACATTGTAGCGAGGACAGGGAAACATCTTAACTGACAACGTTGTAGTGAGGACAGGGAAACATCTGAACTGACAATGTTGTAGTGAGGACAGGGAAACATTTGAGCTAACATTGTAGCGAGGACAGGGAAACATCTGAACTGACAACGTTGTAGTGAGGACAGGGAAACATCTGAACTGACAACATTGTAGCAAGGACAGGGAAACATTTGAACTGATGTTGTCGCGAGGACAGGGAAACATTTGAACTGATGTTGTCGCGAGGACAGGGAAACATTTGAACTGATGTTGTAGTCAGGACAGGGAAACATTTGAATTGACAACGTTGCAGCCAGGACAGGGAAACATTTGAACTGACATTGTAGCAAGGACAGGGAAACATTTGAACCGACAACATTGTAGCAAGGACAGGGAAACATTTGAACTGACGTTGTAGCAAGGACAGGGAAATATTTGAACCGACAACATTGTAGCAAGGACAGGGAAACATTTGAACTGACGTGGTAGCGAGGACAGGGAAACATTTGAACTGATGTTGAAGTGAGGACAGGGAAACATTTGAACTGACAATGTTGTAGCCAGGACAGGGAAACATTTGAACTGACGTTGTAGTCAGGACAGGGAAACATTTGAACTGACAACATTGTAGTGAGGACAGGGAAATCATTTGAACTGACAACGTTGTAGCGAGGACTGGGAAACATCTGAACTGACAACGTTGTAGTGAGGACAGGGAAAACATCTGAACTGACAACATTGTAGTGAGGACAGGGAAACATTTGAACTGACGTTGTAGTCAGGACAGGGAAACATTTGAACTGACAACGTTGTAGTGAGGACAGGGAAAACATTTGAACTGACAATGTTGTAGTAAGGACAGGGAAACATTTGAACTGACAATGTTGTAGCCAGGACAGGGAAACATTTGAACTGACAACGTTGTAGTGAGGACAGGGAAACATTTGAACTGACAATGTTGTAGCGAGGACAGGGAAATCATTTGAACTGACAACGTGTGTAGCGAGGACTGGGAAACATCTGCAACAACCCAGGTCTGGTTACGCAGCCCACAACACTGGAGCAGTGGTGAACTGTTCTTCACTGTTACGCCCCAAAGACTCCTCATGGGGTTCACGGAAAAGTAGAAGAATCAACAACGCTCCGTCAACAAGCTGTTCATACCTCAGCAACACTGATGAACAGAATGAATATGGGTGGCGGCAGGCAGTTGTAGTTAGCCAGAAAATCGTCACGGTACCGCAGGGGTACGATGTCTAAGATGGCTGCTCTGATGACACTCTGGAAGCGAGTCCTCTCAGCACGAGTCAGATCTCTCGTCATCTGTTTTTTTAAATAAAAAATCTCACACACACACACACACACACACACACACACACACACACACACACACACACACACACGCGCGCGCACTTTAAATTGGTTGTACTGACTGAAGAGAAAGACTTTACCAACAACCTATGCGTTTCAAAATAAATACTTTTAAGCAGATTATAAAAATCAATAAATTCCGACACTGAACTCTAATAAGACTGCAAATCAAACAGTATCAAAAAAGAAAGAAGAAAAAGAAACCAAGACAACAGCATTTCTGAATGCCAATTATACTACAAACAAATAAAGACAAAACAGAATGCAGAGTAAGGTGTTTTCTTTAATGCACAATCCAAAACAGATCAGTGAATTTTCAGCAAATCAGTCTTTCTCCAACATCACCCATCACCTGCCAACAAAATGCATGAAGCAGTGCTCATAGCATCGCAGCTGGCACGACTGCTCACCGGTCGTCAGGGTGACTAGAGCTCAGACCACGATGAACCCCTACTGGAGCCTGTGGTGACCTTTCAATGACCCTGAACTTGCTGGCACAGACTGCTGCCCTGACACAACTGTCTGCAGTGCAATCACATGCACTTCGTCCCTTAACCCTTTCACCTCTGACACAACTGTCTGTCTGCAGTTCAATCATCTGCATTTCATCCCTTAACCCTTTCACCTCTGACACAACTGTCTGTAGTGCAATCATCTGCACTTCATCCCTTAACCCTTTCACCTCTGACACAACTGTCTGCAGTTCAATCATCTGCATTTCATCCCTTAACCCTTTCACCTCTGACACAACTGTCTGCAGTGCAATCATCTGCATTTCATCCCTTAACCTTTCAGCTCTGATATACAATAACTGTCTGCAGTGCAATCATCTGCACTTCATCCCTTAACCCTTTCACTGCTGATACAACTGTCTGCAGTTCCATCATCTGCACTTCATCCCTTAACCTTTTCACCTCTGACACAACTGTCTGCAGTGCAATCATCTGCACTTCATCCCTTAACCCTTTCACCTCTGACACAACTGTCTGTAGTGCAATCATCTGCACTTCATCCCTTAACCCTTTCATTGCTGATACAACTGTCTGCAGTGCAATCATCTGCACTTCATCCCTTAACCTTTCAGCTCTAATATACAATAACTGTCTACAGTGCAATCATCTGCACTTCATCCCTTAACCCTTTCACTCCTGACATAACAGAGTTCACTACCAGCTCATCCAATGAATACTGACGTCACTACCAGCTCAACCAATGAATACTGACATCACTATCAGCTCATCCAATGAACACACTGATGTCACTACCAGCTCATCCAATGAATACTGACATCACTATCAGCTCATCCAATGAACACTGATGTCACTACCAGCTCATCCAATGAATACTGACATCACTATCAGCTCATCCAATGAACACTGATGTCACTACCAGCTCATCCAATGAACAGTGACTTCACCATCAGCTCATCCAATGAACACTGATGTCACTATCAGTTCATCCAATGAATACTGACGTCACAACACTAGCTCGTCCAATGAACACTGACGTCACTATCAGTTCATCCAATGAACACTGACATCACTATCAGTTCATCCAATGAACACTGATGTCACTATCAGTTCATCCAATAATACTGACGTCACAACTAGCTCATCCAATGAACACTGACGTCACTATCAGTTCATCCAATGAACACTGATGTCACTATCAGTTCATCCAATGAACACTGATGTAACTATCAGCTCGTCCAGTGAACATCAGCTGACATGAACACTGACATCATCAGCTCATCCAATGAATACTGACATCACTCCCAGCTCGTCCAACGAACACTGACATCACTATCAGCTCATCCAATGAACACCGACATCACTACCAGCTCGTCCAGTGAACACTGACACTATCAGCTCATCCAATGACCACTGACGTCACTACCAGCTCGTCCAGTGAACACTGACGTCACTATCAGCTCATCCAATGACCACTGACGTCACTACCAGCTCGTCCAATGAACACTGATGTCACTATCAGCTCGTCCAATGAACACTGACGTCACGTAATCAGCTCATACAATGAACAGTGACTTCACCATCAGCTCATCCAGTGAACAGTGACTTCACTATCAGTTCATCCAATGAACACTGACATCAGTACCAGCTCATCCAATGAACACTGACTTCACTATCAGCTCATCCAATGAACACTGATGTCACTATCAGCTCATCAATGAACACTGATGTCATGTAATCAGCTCATGCAATGAACACTGACGTCATGTAATCAGCTCATGCAATGAACACTGACGTCATGTAATCAGCTCATCAAATGAACATGATGTCATGATCAGCTCATCCAATGCCACTTCTGATATGCACCAACTCAACGTACTCGTCTCTTTCCTTCATTATATGTTGCAAAGAAGAGTTCTCAACCTGTTTGCCTCTGTCTCACATGTGTGAGCATGTGTGTATATATATATATTGCTGTGCAAATATCTTCACTGGTGTTTTTTGTCTTTGTAATTGTGTATGTCTATGTATAATGTATGCATGTGCAAGCATGCGTGGGTGTGCATGTGCATGTAAGCAAAAAAAAAAAAAAAAAAAATCATGGAGACAAAAACTGGGACATGCATACAAAGCCAAAGGCATAAGAAAGCAGCATGGTTTCAGATTACATCTGCCTACAACAGCACCAAAGCAGCCTGTTTCAGATTACATCTGTCTAGAACAGCACCAACGCAGCCGCTGAAAATTTAGACTTCATAAACTTCACAACAATGTGAGCCAACAACAGGGGGAAAACTTAAAACAAGAACAACACACGTCAAGATGATTGGAAAGAGGCAAGCTTCGCTGACAACATTTTTGTGTGGAGTGGAACTAGATACAGCATCTTGAAAGATATAAATAATAGGAACCAAGGCGGCCATTACAGACCTTACACTGTGTGCAAGTACAAGAGAGAGAGAGAGAGAGAGGGAGTGTGCGTGTGTGTGTGTGTGTGTGTGTGTGTGTGTGTGTGTGTGTGTGTGTGTGTGTGTGTGTGTGTGTGTGTGTGTATGTGTGTGTGTGTGTGTGTGGTGTGGTGTGGTTGGTGTGTGTTGTGGTGTGGTGGTGTGTGTCATGTGTGTGTGTGTGTGTGTGTGTGTGTGTGTGTGTGTGTGTGTGTGTGTGTGTGTGTGTGTGTGTGTGTGTTCATAAGAGTGTGTATGTGTTCACACATCACTGTACACAAAATCAGATGTCACTTGACACCTCACACCACACTGTCTGCCTCTGTCTGTCCCATTCACAGGGTTTGGGGAGCAGGTATTACATTTCAGACCCATCTCTCCCTAATATTTTTTTCTAACCCAACTGTTGGGCCTTTCAACAAATCTTACTCTTTTTTTTTCTCTCAAAATAAAAACAATCAATCCTGGAATTTCAACAGAACATGCACACAAGAAAAAGTCACTGTTACAGTACACTGAAACACATGAGACCTTTGCAGCCAGCTGCGCATGGTGGTTGTTAAGTCAGTGTGTAGAGTGAATCATGCATGGTTGGTTGTTAAGTCAGTGTGTACTGGTGAATCATGCATGGTTGGTTGTTAAATCAGTGTGTAGTGGTGAATCATGCATGGTTGGTTGTTAAGTCAGTGTGTAGAGTGAATCATGCATGGTTGGTTGTTAAGTCAGTGTGTAGTGGTGTGAATCATGCATGGTTGGTTGTCAAGTCAGTGTGTACTGGTGAATCATGCATGGCTGGTTGTCAAGTCAGTGTGTACTGGTGAATCATGCATGGCTGGTGTTTAAATCAGTGTGCACTGGTGAATCATGTCCTGTAAGAATGAGGAGCCCACAGCGCAGGGCCAGTGCAAAGAGTTGAAAAGTGCCCACACATAACTCTGCTTGTTTGCGACCTGGCAAGGCCGTTTTTATAGTGTGTCACTGACACATACATAACATGGGTCAAAACACACACACACACACACTCCCCCCCCCCCCCCCCCCCCCCCCCCCCAAATTCTACACCAGGTAAGGAAGAAAAAAGCTCTCATCACGACCAAACCCCCTACTCTCAATATTTTCTCCGTTACACACATTTCCACTTGGAAGTGATCTGGATAAATAAAACATAAGGCTTAAACAAAGAAAAAGGAAAACTAAGCCAAGGACGCACCATGCGTGTGAACTCGCGGTAGGTGATGAGCTGGTTGGCATCTTCATCTGCCCGCTGCAGGAGGTAGTCCATGCGTTCCTGAGAGATGTGCTCCAGTAGACCCTCGTCCTCCAGTTCTCGACGCAGCTCCCCCAGCTCAATCCCCTTCGGTCCATGCTGCCATGACAACGACAACACATAGCAACACGTTATGTCATCTCCACTATGTCCCAAAGTGGCAACATTCTCCTAGCAGCTCCCCCAGCTCAGTCCCTTCGGTCCATGCTGCTATTACAACGACAACACATAGCAACACGTTATGTCATCTCCACCATGTCCCAAAGTGGCAACATTCTCCTAGCAGCTCCCCCAGCTCAATCCCCTTCGGTCCATGCTGCCATGACAACGACAACACATAACAACACGTTATGTCATCTCCACTATGTCCCAAAGTGGCAACATTCTCCTAGCAGCTCCCCCAGCTCAATCCCCTTCTGTCCATGCTGCCATGACAAAGACAACGCACAGCAACACGCTAAGTCATCTCCACTATGTCCCAAAGTGGCAACATTCTCTCAATCCCGGTCAATAATGTGACATCATAAAAGGGTGAAAAAAAAAACTCCATGAAAGAGGCAATGATGTGATGCCACACAAGGGAGAAAACTGAAAGAGGCAATAATGTGAAGTCATACAAGGGTGAAAACTGAAAGAGGCAATAACATGAAGTCACACAAAGGTAAAAACTGAAAGAGGTAATAATGTGAAGTCATACAAGGGTGAAAACTGAAAGAGGCATTAATATGAAGTCACACATGGGTGAAAACTGAAAGAGGCAATTATGTGAAGTCATACAAGGGTGAAAACTGAAAGAGGCAATAATGTGAAGTCATACAAGGGTGAAAACTGAAAGAGGCAATAACGTGAAGTCATACAAGGGTGAAACACTGAAAGAGGCAATAATGTGACGTCACACAAGGGTGAAAACTGAAAGAGGCAATAATGTGATGTCACACAGGGGGGAAAACTGAAATAGGCAATAATGTAAAGTCACATAAGGGGGAAAACTGAGAGGTCAATAATGTGAAGTCATACAAGGTGTAAAACTGAAAGAGGCAATAATGTGATGTCAGACAAGGGTGAAGATCGAAAGAGGCAATAATGTGAGGTCACACAAGGGTGGAAACTGAAAGAGGCAATAATGTGAAGTCATACATGGGTTAAAACTGAAAGAGGCAATAATGTGATGTCACACATGGGTGAAGATTGAAAGAAGCAATAATGTGAGGTCACACAAGGGTGAAAACTGAAAGAGACAATAATGTGAAGTCATACATGGGTGAAAACTGAAAGAGGCAATAATGTGATGTCACACATGGGTGAAGATTGAAAGAAGCAATAATGTGATGTCACACAAGGGTGAAACTGAAAGAGGCAATAATGTGAAGTCATACAAGGGTGAAAACTGAAAGATGCAGTGGTGTGATGTTACAAAAGGATAAAAATACTGGGTCACTGGAAGAGGCAATCATGTGACATCACACACAGGATGACAATACAGCATCCTTGCAAGAGGCAACAATGGTGTCATACATGCATTCTCATTCAGAACACTGAAAGCAATCACCCATGAGGGGATGATCTCCAGGGCTTACAACTCAGCTGAGGGACTGACACAACTTGAAACAGAAATACATACAAATGATAAATGAGGGATTGACACACAACTTGAAACAGAAATACATACAAATGATAAATGAGGGATTGACACACAACTTGAAACAGAAATACATACAAATGATAAATGAGGGATTGACACACAACTTGAAACAGAAATACATACAAATGATAAATGAGGAATTGACACACAACTTGAAACAGAAATACATACTAATGATAAATGAGGGACTGACACACAACTTGAAACAGAAATACATACTAATGATAAATGAGGGACTGACACACAACTTGAAACAGAAATACATACAAATGATAAATGAGGGACTGACACACAACTTGAAACAGAAATACATACAAATGATAAATGAATCTTTACTGACACACAACTTGAAAACAGAAATACAGAGTGGAGCACAGACCATGCTCAGGGCACTCACACTGAGTGACGGCAATCTTTAGTGACATGGCTTTTTTTCAAAACATTAAAGAAATATTTTACTCTAAGCTTGTCTTTGAAAGTCAACAATGCTTCAAATATTCTGTAAACATATAAATACATTGAGAGAGAAATCACAGCAAAATGAAGTGTTCCAGAATAAATCCTAAACAAAAATGATGATGATCATTCATTAATAATTATATTAAACAGGTCAACAGGTCAAATTTACCAATTAATTCACAGGCAAACATGCCCTTGGTCAGATGACTTGATACAATGAATAAAAACTGAAGATTGTCAGACCATTGCCCTGATATCAGACGACTTGGTACGAAGAATAAACACTGATGATTGTTAGACCATTGCCCTGATATCAGATGACTTGGTACAAAGAATAAACACTGATGAATTGTTAGACCATTGCCCTGATATCAGACGACTTGGTACAAAGAAATAAACACTGATGATTGTTAGACCATTGCCCTGATATCAGACGACTTGGTACAAGGAAATAAACACTGATGATTGTTAGACCATTGCCCTGATATCAGACAGACTTGGTACAAAGAATAAACACTGATGATTGTTAGACCACTGCCCTGATATCAGACGACTTGGTACAAAGAAATAAACACTGATGATTGTTAGACCATTGCCCTGATATCAGACGACTTGGTACAAGGAATAAACACTGATGATCGTTAGACCATTGCCCTGATATCAGACGACTTGGTACAAGGAATAAACACTGATGATCGTTAGACCATTGCCCTGATATCAGACGACTTGGTACAAGGAATAAACACTGATGATCGTTAGACCATTGCCCTGATATCAGACAACTTGGTACAAGGAATAAACACTGAAGATTGTTAGACCATTGCCCTGATATCAGACGACTTGGTACAAAGAAATAAACACTGATGATTATTAGACCATTGCCCTGATATCAGAGAGACTTGGTACAAAAAGTGTTTTTGGTACAAAGAATAAAACACTGATGACTGTTAGACCATTGCCCTGATATCAGATGACATGGTACAAAAATAAACACACTGATAATTGTTAGGCCATTGCCCTGATATCAGACGATATGGTACAAAGAATAAACACTGATGATTGTTAGACCATTGCCCTTATATCAGATGACTTGGTACAAAGAAATAAACACTGATGATTGTTAGACCTGGTTGATATCAAACATACAGATGAGATTCCACTCCCCTCCTCCCTGTCCATCCCCCTCTCCCACCTCATTAACTCCCTTCAAAAAAAAATACACTTATAAATATACTACTGTTAAGCAGTCAATCAGACCGTCTATCAGTCTGCCTAGCACACATGCACTCTCTCTCTCTCTCTCTCTCTCTCTCTCTCTCTCTCTCTCTCTCTCTCTCAGCTAACTCTCTCTCTCTGCCTTGGTTCCTGATGACACAACTACTCATGCTAGTCACTGGAAAAATAGAAGATGTAGATCCTGTATTGCAAGAAAGCATTTCAACCGACCGATTGAATGGTTTGAATTAATCATATGAGTTTGAACCAATCAAAACTAAATATGTGTTAACAATAACAGTAAGCAAAAATGACAAAACATTACCTGATCTTCTGTTCACCTGTCTTAATAGCCAAAATACTGAAAAACCAGATTCCCATAAAGTCTAGGACCATTTCTTGACAGTAACGTACTGTTGTCTGATCATGTAGGAAAGTTGTGTTACCATGGTTTCAAAAGAACGTCTACTGTCTGAAGATAAAACACTTCACAGATTCCCCTCTTGAAAACATTGGTCCGTACGTATACATCGAATCTCACATAAAGTATACTCCTACGGCAAGGGACTCCACTGTGGCACGTCCTGACACGACTGCTGTGTCTTGACAGACACACTCTAACATGAGTTCTGTTCAAATCTTCCATCTATCGTGCTGACTGTACCAAGTCAGGCATTATCAGTTCGGTTCAAACCTTCCATCTTATTATTCTGACTGTACCAATTTAGGCTTTATCAGTTCTGTTCAAATCTTCCGTCTATTATTCTGACTGTACCAAGTCAGGCATCCCTCCATTGAGACCGATATTAAAGTGAATTACGCAGCCTTCATGTTCAAAATTTGTCTTGGGAAATGCTCTTCCATCTTCCACAGATAAATTTCAGTCTGATAAGAATTGCCAAGGTCATAAAATTAAGTCACCCCTTCCCAGAAAAAATCTCTCTAAAACCAAATCTCTAAAGCTAAATCTCCATCTCCTATAGCTAAATTTCAATTTAACATGAATTGCCCTGCTCATGAAATAATGTTCCCCCATCCCAGAATACACCATTCTAAAAATAAGTCATCAGTACTCTGGTGGTTTATTGAATCCAATTTTCACCTCTATTAATGTGTGTGTGTGTGTGTGTGTGTGTGTGTGTGTGTGTGTGTGTGTGTGTGTGTGTGTGTGTGTGTGTGTGTGTACTGATTAATTTCAAAAGAAAATATCATTTACAACTAATACTTTGCCCATCTGTTTGCAATATATATCCAAACATATCCTTGTATCTGTGTGTGTGTGTGTGTGTGTGTGTGTGTGTGTGTGTGTGTGTTACTGATTAATTTCAAAAGAAAATAACATTTACAACTGATACTTTGCCCATCTGTTGCAATATAATATCCAAACATATCCTTGTATCTGTGTGTGT
Source organism: Conus betulinus (assembly GCA_016801955.1). NCBI lineage: Eukaryota > Metazoa > Mollusca > Gastropoda > Neogastropoda > Conidae > Conus > Conus betulinus. Next base: position 80,327 of record JADBJO010004469.1, on the reverse strand, counting down.
GTGTGTGTGTGTGTGTGTGTGTGTGTGTGTGTGTGTGTGTGTGTGTGTGTGTGTGTGTGCGCGTCAGTGTGTGTGTCTGTGTGAGAGAGAGTGTGTGTGTGTACACATTCTGAGATTTGCCTATTTGCATTGACAAATTTCCTTCTGGCTAATTTTATGATAGTGTGAATTTTCTTTTAATGTTTCCTTTGCTATTATTTATCTTTTAGAGAGACAGATGTTTATACAAAAAACAACCTGATGCTAACTCAAATATTTCCCTCAATGAAAAAGCTTCATTTGTGTGTGTGTGTGTGTGTGTGTGTGTGTGTGTGTGTGTGTGTGTGTGTGTGTGTGTGCGCGCGCGTGCGTGCGTGCGTGCGTGCGTGTGTGTGTTTTCAGACAATCACTCTACATCTACTTAGTGTGCCTTTCATTCTACATCTACTTAGTGCGCATCCATGCGCATGCACACATACACACACACACACACACACACACACACACACACACACACACACACGCGCGCGCGCGCGCGCGCGCGCGCACACGCGCACACACACACACACACACACACACACACACACACACACACACACACACACACACACACACATGGTTTCAAGCACACAAATGGGGTAGGACATTTAAAAAGCTTAGGAAGGGAATATGGTTTGGGGAAAATGAACTTAAACATGTTTTTTTTTTTTTCAGGTGATTTATTCAACACAAAATGTACACTGATATTATGCAACAAATCCATAATCTGCATCAGCCTACGTCAAATTTGTCAATATCTAGTCAGAAAACATCTCTGTTCAAAATACTTTCTGAGCACTCTTCATTTAACCAAAATGTCCTTTTTTTTTTACAATCACTTAACACTACAAAATAAAGAAAAAAGAAGAAAAAATAAAGGATCAAAGACTGAGTACAGAATCAAAATTTCCAGATTCAAAATTTCAAAAACATCTGCTGACTGTTATCAAGGCCGCCAACCAACAGCAGGCCAAGTGACAAAAAGGTCACGCTTTGGCGGCTGCAAGAGAATGATAGAGATTCCCCACCATTCACACGACAGCTTCACTGGGGAGCGACTGTCATACAAACGGTTTCCCGTCAGGGTTATGAGCCTTGAAACCAGCAGGGGGCCTTTTGTGCTGCTGTCAACAAATGGGCTGGGTGATTCTGCAGCCAGCTTTAAATGGACGACAAATTTTTTTTTTTTATTTTGGGGGGGTCGGGAGGTTAGTGGCACTTCAAATCTCTTCCCAGTTTGGAAAGGGCCTGCAGTGACATACAGCACTGTTTTATGGACCGGCAACATTAACAACATGACAGACCTCCCAGCATGCCCACAGGGACAGTTTCTGTCCCTCCACATCAACAGAGATCAACAGAGCTACAGTGCAGTGACAGAGTTCCCAGCATGCCCACAGGGACAGTTTCTGTCCTCCACATCAACAGAGATCAACAGAGCTACAGTGCAGTGACAGACCTCAGCAGCCCCACAGGGACAGTTTCTGTCCTCCACATCAACAGAGATCAACAGAGCTACAGTGCAGTGACAGAGTTCCCAGCATGCCCACAGGGACAGTTTCTGTCCTCCACATCAACAGAGATCAACAGAGCTACAGTGTAGTGACAGAGTTCCCAGCATGCCCACAGGGACAGTTTTCTGTCCTCAAATGTCTCCCCAGCATCACTCTTTGTCCTATGACAATGGAGATCTCCCAGCATTCCTCTTTGTCCCATGACAATGGCAGAGCTCCCTGCATTCCTCTTTGACCTGTGACAACGGCAGAGCTCCCAATATCACTCTTTGTCCTATGACAATGGCAGAGCTCCCACCATCACTCTTTGTCCTATGACAATGGCAGAGCTCCCTGCATTCCTCTTTGTCTTGTGACAATGGCAGAACTCGCACCATCACTCTTTGTCCTATGACAATGGCAGAGCTCCCAACATCACTCTTCGTCCTATGACAATGGCAGAGCTCCCAACATCACTCTTTGTCCTATGACAATGGCAGAGCTCCCAACATCACTCTTTGTCCTATGACAATGGCAGAGCTCCCAACATCACTCTTTGTCCTATGGCAATGGCAGAGCTCGCACCATCACTCTTTGTCCTATGACACTGGCAGAGCTCCCTGCATTCCTCTTTGTCCTGTGACAATGGCAGACCTCTGGTACCGGTGCAGATACCACACATCAGTGCTGCTCCTTGACTTGCCATGGTTGTTACACTGGCATTGAAAGAGGGTCACACACACACACACACACACACACACACACACACACAGAGACAAGTGAGAGAGGAGGGGACAGACAAAGAGAGAAGAGGGTTGGGGCAGAGGCAAAGAGAGGGGGGTGGGGGAGACTCAAAAAGAAAAGAAAGAACAGTCCCCACAGACCCCATGACACTGTCCTCACCTACTGTTCCTTTACCTTTCCTAAGTACTCCAGTCCCTCAAACCTTGCCCACACCAGACAGCTTCTAGAGTCATGACTTAGAGATAAGCCCACCCCTCCCATCCCACACCCACCTGCAGAGTGTAAAGTTTAGGCTCAAACGCTTGTAAACCAGAAACTCCTTCTACAAAGACCTGCTGTGGAGCTGGCCCCAATGTTTCTCTCCATTCCTTGCCATCCTGTGCAGCCAACGCAATAACTTCATAGGAAAGCTGTGCTCAGAGGCATCAGTTATTCTGTTTAATTCGTCACATCTAGATCACCAAAAAAAAAAAAATAACATACTGAAAATAAATCTTCATTCAACAGGACATTTACTGGAGAAAGAAAACCACTCCTACCACAAGGAGGCCCTGCCAGCAACCAAAGGCCAGATATCATCGCTTGACCTCATTCCAATGTTGCCCCTCTTTCCACCTGTCACACACTCTGCACTCTACTCTTTCCACCTGTCAACACACTGTGCACTGTATGTAGCTCTACTCTCTCCACCTGTCAACACACTGTGCACTGTATGTAGCTCTACTCTCTCCACCTGTCAATACACTGCACTCTACTCTCTCCACCTGTCAACACACTCTGCACTCTCTACTCTCTCCACCTGTCAACACACTCTGCACTCTACTCTCTCCACCTGTCAACACACTCTGCACTTTACTCTCTCCACCTGTCAACACACCGTGCACTCTACTCTCTCCACCTGTCAACACACTGCACTCTACTCTCTCCACCTGTCAACACACGGTGCACTCTACTCTCTCTCCACCTGTCTACACACTGCACTCTACTCTCTCCACCTGTCAACACACTGCACTCTACTCTCTCCACCTGTCAACACACGGTGCACTCTACTCTCTCCACCTGTCTACACACTGCACTCTACTCTCTCCACCTGTCAACACACTGCACTCTACTGTCTCACCTGTCAACACACTGTGCCCTGTATGTAGCTCTACTCTCTCCACCTGTCAATACACTGTGCACTCTACTGCCTCCACATGTCAACACACAGTGTACTGTATATAGTTCTACTCTCTCCACCTGTCAACACACTCTGCACTCTACTCTCTCCACCTGTAACACACTCTGCACTGTATGTAGCTCTGCTCTCTCCACCTGTCAACACACTCTGCACTCTCTACTCTCTCCACCTGTCAACACACTGTGCACTCTACTCTCTACCTGTCAACACACTGTGCACTCTACTCTCTCCACCTGTCAACACACTGCACTCTATTCTCTCCACCTGTCAACACACTGTGCACTCTACTCTCTCCACCTGTAAACACACTCTGCATTGTATGTAACTCTACTCTCTCCACATGTCAATACACTGTGCACTGTATGTAGCTCTACTCTCTCCACCTGTCAACACACTCTGCACTCTACTCTCTCCACCTGTAAACACACTCTGCACTGTATGTAACTCTACTCTCTCCACCTGTCAACACACTGTGTGCACTCTACTCTCCCCACCTGTCAACACACTGTGCACTCTACTCTCTCCACCTGTCCACACACTGTGCACTGTATGTAGCTCTACTCTCTCCACCTATCAACACATTCTGCACTGTATGTAGCTCTACTCTCTCCACCTTTCAACACACTCTGCACTCTACTCTCTCCACCTGTCAACACACACTGTGCACTGTACATAGCTCTACTCTCTCCACCTGTCAACACACTGCACTCTACTCTCTCCACTTATCAACACATTCTGCACTGTATGTAGCTCTACTCTCTCCACCTGTCAACACACTCTGCACTCTACTCTCTCCACCTGTCAACACACTGTGCACTGTATGTAGCTCTACTCTCTCCACCTGTCAACACACTACACTCTACTCTCTCCACCTGTCAACATACTCTGCACTGTACTAGCTCTACTCTCTCCACCTGTCAGCACACTGCACTCTGCTGTCTCCACCTGTCAACACACTGTGCACTGTATGTAGCTCTACTCTCTCCACCTGTGTAAAAACACTCTGCACTCTACTCTCTCCACATGTCAACACACTGTGCACTCTACTCTCTCCACATGCCAATACACTGCACTCTATTCTCTCCACCTGTCAACATACTCTGCACTGTATGTAGTTCTACTCTCTCCACCTGTCAACGCACTCTGCACTGTATGTAGCTCTACTCTCTCCACCTGTCAACACACACTGTGCATTCTATTCTCTCCACCTCTCAATACATTGTGCACTCTACTGTCTCCACCTGTCAACACACTGTGCACTGTATGTAGCTCTACTCTCTCCACCTGTCAACACACTCTGCGCTCTACTCTCTCCAAATGTCAACACACTCTGCACTCTACTCTCTCCACCTGTCAACACACTGTGCACTGTATGTAGCTCTACTTTCTCCACCTGTCAACACACTCTGCACTCTACTCTCTCCACCTGTCAACACACTCTGCACTCTACTCCCTCTACCTGTCAACACACTGTGTACTCTACTCTCTCCACCTGTCAACACACTGCACTCTACTCTCTACACCTGTCAACACACTCTGCACTGTATGTAGCTCTACTCTTTTCACATGTCAACACACTTCACTCTACTCTCTCCACCTGTCAGCACCCTGCACTCTACTCTCTCCATCCTGTCAACACACTCTGCACTCTACTCTCTCCACCTGTCAACACACTGCACTTTACTCTCTCCACCTGTCAACACACTGCACTCTACTCTCTCCACCTGTCAACACACTGCACTCTACTCTCTCCACACACTATAGTATTGCACACCAGCGTTTTTTCTGGGATAGCATTCTGCTTAAAACCTTAAGGGCAGCGGAGTCAAGTTACGACTTTCCCGAGGTCA
>JADBJO010004469.1:50042-65042 GCA_016801955.1 Conus betulinus | reverse complement strand
TTTGTTTTTTATCCACCTAAATCATTCTTCTTAAGATTCTGGTGGTTCAAATTTAGGAACTGTGCAAGGTTAAAGAGTGAATGACCATCTTTTAAAATGTCACACAGCTGCATGACTGGCATTGTGTAATGACAAGAAAACCATAGGCCCTAGCATGGCTGTCTGGAACAAATGTTCTACTGAAAAATACAAATACAATAAACCACAAATGGATAGGTGCATGGGATTCTACTAACGCAAACTGAATTGACAAAAAGGCAAATAAAGATATTCAAGCGGTTCCACAAAATACTATGAATGAAACAATGAACCCAACTGAATTAGTCCAGTGGATTCTACAAAATCATACATAAAAGATGTTTCAAAAACACAAATAATAAAAGCTAAAATAATAGATTTCAAAGAACAGAATTAACACAGGTAAACTCTCTACTACTTACCAGACATATTTGCAGGACATTTAGTAAGTGTGCAAAACACTAAACATACACATTTGGACAGTCTGTATCTTACAAACCTGATACCTGTTGCTTTAATCTGTTCAATGTGCTTTCTGAACTTGTCATCAAGTCTACTTGCTAGGTTTGCATGTAACTTTCCGCTAGAACCCAGCCACCCACCCGCCTACCCCCTATCCCACCAGATGGAAGTAAAGTAATTGTGTATTTTGATTTGTTTGAGTCAGTTTTAAGATCAAATTCAAAACTGTGTTCTGCACACCTGTCATACCATTGCAGTCAGGTCTGAATGCAGTTCTCACTGTGTCTGTCTGGCTTTTAATTGAGTCTTAACCTGATTTATGGCATGGTAGATCTGGATACGAAAAACAAAAAAAATAATAAACCCAAAGGGATGCCAACAGTCTATCTTAAAGTGCACAAACCCTAAACAGCACACAAGACTAATGCAAATTTATAACAAACATCCACTTTGTTCCCTGTATGGGGTCTCTCCAATTCATCCCAGGCATATTGAGAAAGCATCTCAGACAAAAACGCACTCATTGGCAGCTGGTATAAAACATTAACGACAGAGAGGATGAAGGCTTTTCAGGGAATACAGATAACAATAATAATGATCAAACCATAGATAAGATTTTTACTCCAAAGATGGAATGAAATTATGGTTCTGCATTGCAACAACAGGAACTGGCAAACTGTATTGATTCCTTAAGTAAATTGTTGTGAAAACATGAAAGATGGAAGAAATGTAGTTGTATATTGATTATTTTGTATTATTTTTCTGGTACCAGAGACTTTTTGGTCAAATTTTCTGAGAGACTGTTTTCTGCACAATCTATTTACATTTAATTGCTATGCCATATCCCAAAATACAAGACCTCATGTCAAAAACTAACGAAAAAATGACAACACATATATGGACAACAGCAATGGCCGTATCGTGCTTATAAATAATTTGTGATGTGCTCATGATGCAATTAGTGGACCAGACAATGCACGGAAACGGTGGGCCTCAAGTGAAACTAATGCAGTCCACCTCGACTATGATGTGATGATGACACACTGAGCGAGTCGTGTGCAGTGAGAGCACGGCAATGGTATGCCTAAGGCGAAACTATAGTAGCTCATACATTGTAATGTGAACGTTTATCAGACTGAACGGTCGTTCAGACTGTGCACTGAAATGATTAAATCTGGGGCTTAACTGCCGCAGTATTACCATCATCATAAAGTGTGATGTGCACACTACACACTGAACGGTCGTTCACGGCCATGGCAGGTAGAGAGCGGAAACATTGCACGCACCTGATCCAGCTCGGACCGCAGTGTAGTGAGCTCCATGGCTGCATCCTCACGACTGAGAGTACGACTGTACCTTGGGTTCGTCGCCATCCTCGTAAACAGTAATTTTTACTATCGCCTTTCCGTCACAAAACTAGGCTGGAGAAGGGGGGACACACCCACTGGCAACGGTTCAACTTCCCGCGGCGTCGCGGTGGCCTCGCCCACTAAATGTCCCGTTCCTCGCCGCCTTTGACCTGTCTGCGCTTCGAAGCCACTCCAGGAGTCGACCCACTCTGATCGCGGGACCCACGCGAGAATTCGGCACCTTCGTCTTTGTGCGTGTCTCGTTGGTTACTCACCCTGCAGCTGCTTTTTGCTCCCCACTAATTCCACCTGCCTGATCTCCCCGTTCTCCGGGGCTGGCGTGGTTTTTTTGGTAGGTTCCTTTTTTGTGTGCCCAGCCTACTTGCCGACGGAATAACTTCCCTTGGCTCTCTTACTTTCGCTTTTAAGTCGACCAAAGACGCCAGATTAATGATTTTCGACTCTCGCGAAGGGTGTGTGTGCGTGTGTGTGCTCTCTTGATGTCCTGGGACTCCGCCCCTTGGAAAACAAACTGTAGTAAACACTGGAGACGGCAAAATACAAGAATAAAAACAACGGTCTTTTCATTGTCTTCAGACTTCTGTATTTATTTCAGACAGATTTTCGCTGGTTGAAATCTTCCCCGGGACAGGGTACAATGATAAAGGTTTCACATCAAGGAAAATAACGGATCATTTAGAGTGTTTTTCTATTCAGGTATAATCAGGTAAAATGAGGTCATGTTGACAATTGTTGCATGCAAGGCAAGTTACACGCACCTATGGACCACCAACACACACACACACACACACACACACACACACACACACACACACACACACAGAGACTGATTGATTTTGTATACGCAAGGATGAAGATTTGGGGCCATAGCCTAGTCTTACAATCTGTCCTTGTCGTGAGAGTGAGAGAGAAGGGGTGAAAGAGAAAGATAAGGCATGGGAGGTGGGTTGAAGAGGGTTGGGGGAGAGGAATGTGAAGATAAGATGAAAAACCAAGTAGAAACATTTCACACACACGCACACGCACGCACGCACGCACGCACACACACACACACACACACACACACACACACACATATATATATATATATATATATATATATATATATATATATATATATATATATATATATATATAGATTGTCCCTTACATTTTATACTGTTTGCCTAAAATTTTTAGTTTTCAACAACTTTTTTCCTCTCCCACACTTTCACTTTGTTTAATTCTACTACCTTTCGCTGGCTGCTTTGGGGGTGCTGTTGGATTCTTTTTCGAACCCTTGGCGGTCGGAACACCACAGAATTATGGACTGTGGTGTGTCTCTATCTGACGCCAAGAGCACAGACACAATCAGCCGTGTCTCCCTGATGAGTCCGATCCAGCGGACGAAAGGCCTCGGAGCAGGCGATACATATAGATCTGTCTTCAAGAGGGATTGTGATAGTTTCCTCATGCAGCTAGTGAAGGGTTTTCATATTTATGACATACATTTTCCTATTTACTTCATCTTCAATTTTTTTTCCCCTCTCAATTTCAAATCTTTGCCAAGTCATTACTATAATGATGGAAGAGTTGTTAACCTGCACTTGTATTCCCCCACCTTAATTGTTCACTACTTAATTGTTCAGCATATATATATATATATATATATATAATGCATATATAAATGCACAACTGCATCCGAATAGCTTGCTTAAAACAATGGAGTAAAATTTCTTTCTCTTTCCAAGATTTTTATTTCGAATAAAAATGAGGGAAAAGGGGTGGGATGGGGAGAGGGTTAGGGAGAGGGGGGGGGGGGGGGGGGGGGGGGGGGGGGGGTGAGGGACAGGAAACAGAGCATCAAAAATTATAAATGACATATTTTCAACAACTATTAACAACTAACATCTGTAACTCCATCTAGGCATAAAGTAGAGAAAGGAGAGGGAAGGGGAGAAGGAGGAGGATGGAGGGGGAACTGGGCAGAGGGAGGGTGAACCGATATTTTAAATCCTGACTATGGAAAAGAGTGCATGTATGTAAAATGGAGCAGGAAGGAAGGGTACAAGAGTGGGTGGGTGGTGGTGGGGTGGGGGGGAAGCAAACTGGTTGTCGAAGGGAAACAAGGTTGTGGGAAAAGGTTTGAGAGAGTGTATCAGCCCCAAAATGGCCTCTATCAGTCATTGTGGTCATGTTCTGTTTGCTGCAATTTTGTATCTACTCAGTGTGGATTTGCATATGCTACAAACCTGCTCCGAGATTTTCAGTCATCAAACTCAAACTATTTGTCCACGAAATTTTGTAAACGACAATTTTGTAAACGACAAATCTACTATTGGGATCCGGTGATTGTGTATAGCTTTTGTGTGTTGTTTAGTAAGTTAAAGCCACTGGCTACTCTTCAATTTACAGAAAATGTTTTTCTGTGATTTTTCTTCCAAATAGAGATCAACAATATCCGAATCTCTCATTTTGATTCTTTGTAGACAATAAATGACGAATCAAAAAAATCAATGCTATCTACCTAAACAAACATCACGTCCCCTGTTAAACATACGAATCATGCGTCGGTTGTCTGCCATTTTCGGCCTGTTGTTGTTCTTGTTGTTGCTGTTGTCACCTTAATGTGGACCAAGTTTTTGATATGCTATTTGTCTCATTCAAAGGCAGTACTGACGATAAAAGTAACTAACAAAAGAAGAAGAAGAAGAAGAAAAACACAGCTGTGAAGAATTTTTAAAAGGACAGATTGTGAGGGAACCCTCATTACTGGGGAGGTACCAGATGCCCATAATGAGGGCCAATGTCGTGTCTTTTCAGCCCATCTCTGTCATTTTCCCGTCAGTCATCTGTAATTGCACGTGTTGGTTAGTGCGTTCGAGATGACAAAAGGAAAAAGAAAGAAATAAAGAAAAGGAAAAAAACTCTGGAAGAGCATTAGAGCAAGCGCAGACCTCAGCTACCGTTGAACAGTTGCTACACTGACTTGCCGTTTGATTCAGGTTCTGTACCAAACCTTTCATGGTTTGAACTTTGGGCCACAGTCCATTTGTCTACCAAGATTTGCAACTGAAACCGATGCATTAGCGTTTTTCTCTTCTTCTTCTTCTTCTTCTTCTTCTTTGCGTAATTATGCTGAGCTGGATCCTAGATTCGCCCTTTAATATGGATCCTCCCTTTGAAATGAATCCTCCCTTAGATGTAGATCCGCCACTTTGATGTAAATCAACCCTTTGATATGAATCCTCCCTTTGATATGAATCCTCCCTTTGATATCAATCCTCCCTTTGATGTAGATCCGCCATTTTGATATAGATCAACCTTTTGACATGAATCCTCCCTTTGATATCAATCCTCCCTTTGATATCAATCCTCCCCTTGATGCAAATCCGCCATTTTGATATAGATCCGCCATTTTGATATAGATCAACCCTTTGATATGAATCCTCCCATTGATATGAATCCTCCCTTTGATATGGATCCTCCCTTTGATATCAATCCTCCCTTTGATATCAATCTTCCCTTTGATGTAGATCCGCATTTTGATATAGATCAACCCTTTGATATGAATCCTCCCTTTGATGTAGATCTGCCATTTTGATATAGACCAACCCTTTGATATGAATCCTCCCTTTGATATCAATCCTCCCTTTGATATGAATCCTCCCTTTGTTATACATCCTCCCTTTGATATCGATCCTCCCTTTGATATAGATCCGCCATTTTGATATAGATCAACCCTTTGATATGGATCCACCCTTTGATATGGTCTCCCCCCTTCGAATCTGCACCATGATCAACAACCAGAAGTCATGGGTTGGTCACTGGAGCCCATTCTCATGTCCACCAAATTCCGCCAGTCAACATGGGACCATTGCCGACTAACAGACCAACACAAGCAGAAAGGCGAGGGTGAACACAGAACGCCCTGGATTACATTTAATGAAGGGGCAGAAAGGACAGGCTGGAGGACACTCACAAGAACAATCACTGAAAGGACAGAACATTCAGAGCACACTGTTCATGTCTCTCCTCTGGTTCCTGCTGCCACCGAGTTCTCCCCCAGTCACACCACGTTCCTCAGAATAGTCACTGCAGTCAGATAAATGTTCACCCAGTCCTCCCCAGTCACAACACGTTCCTGGGGTACAAAGACACGTGGCGGACTGAGGTACAAAGACACGTGGCGGGCTGGGGTTCAAAGACACGTGGCGGACTGGGATACAAAGAAACGTGGTGGACTGGGATACAAAGAAACGTGGCGGACTGGGTACAAAGACGTGGTAGATTGGGGTACAAAGACACGTGGCGGACTGGGATACAAAGAAATGTGACAGACTGGGATACAAAGAAACGTGGCGGACTGGGGTACAAAAACGTGGTAGACTGGGGTACAAAGACACGTGGCCGACTGGGGTACAAAGACACGTGGCGGACTGGGGTACGAAGACACGTGGCGGACTGGGGGTACAAAGACACGTGGCGGACTGGGATACAAAGACACGTGGCGGACTGGGGTACAAAGACACGTGGCAGACTGGGGTACCGACACCAACAGAATGACCAGGCAATCGGCAGTGACATTGTGGTTTACTAGTTTTTTTTGGCGTGGGCGGGATTCGAACCGGTAGGTGCCTCAGTGGCGACTGACTGCGAACTGATTGATCTACTGATCTGCCCGTACACACCCTCCCCGGCCCACGCACCCCCGCGACCTTCAATTTCCACCTACATGTATTTCACCTCTGATGGTCCCGACTTTGATCTCTCCCTCAACCCCACCCCCGCCCCCTCCCTCTCCTTTTTCACCTTCCCCTCTCCGCCTCGGTCTCACGCTGCGCTAGACACACGGAGAGGCAAGAGTGACGCCACTTCAAAGTGTGTGCTTGCCCACCCCCGTGTGCAGTCCCTGACTGAGAGAGAGAGTCACTTCACCTTTTTCAAAAGGACGGATTGACTGACAATGGAAAGGCAAAGACTGGGTCACAGTGACTGGCTCACAGAGGAAGCTAAGCGTGTCGCCGGTTTTCCCCGGGGATCTCGGAGGTAATGACTTGTCAAGGTTCGTTTTACTCCAAGACAAGCAGCTGGAACGCAAAGTTCGCCACGCGGACTTCAACCGTAGTAAATGGGACACATGCGTGAGAAAGTGAGATCAGAATGTGTGCAATAGGCCACAGTTGCATTACGACAAGCCGTGAACAAAGATGGTTAAAACACACGTGACAGGTTAAGAAAGGGAAGGTGTACTCAGGCTGTCCGCCACGGCATGCACATGATTGTCAGTGCATGTTGTCCTGCGTTGTGTGGTAACACTGACAACAGGTAGCACTGAACAGTATGTTGTAACACTGACAACAGGTAAAACTGAACACTATGTTGGAACACTGACAACAGGTAACACTGAACACTATGTTGTAACATTGACAACATGTAGTGCTGAAGACTATATGTTGTAATACTGACAACAGGTAGCACTGAACACTATGTTGTAACACAAAGAACAGGTAGCACTGAACACAATGCTGATTATTTTAAAGCATCATCACATTGCATCCTGGCGCACATACAGTCGCGCATCAGAGAGTACTTCTGTTATTAAAGTCAAATGCTTTCTCAAAGTCGATAAATGAGAGAGAGAGAGAGAGAGAGAGAGAGAGAGAGAGAGAGAGAGAGAGAGCAAGGTCAGCTGAAGGGGGGGGGGGGGGGGGGGGGGAGGGAAGGGAGAGGGAAAAGAGAGAAAATGGAATCAACGGACGTCCAGCAAAGACCGCTCTGGTCAGTTAGGTTGATGAAGACACGATCAAGCTGTTAGCGGTGTAGCAGTTCAAAAACTACCCCGTCCAGGATATATCCCAGTGTAAAATGGCCCAGGGCGAAGTATTCTCGGGTATAAAACAGTCTGAGCTGCTTTACAACCTGGCATAAAACGGTCAGGCCATTTTTACGCCCTCTCCGCTATTCCATAGCCCGGGGTTTAAAACAGCCTTTGCCGGTTTATACCCGAGCATATTTCAGTCGTTGCCATTTTATAATATCCCAAACAGGTATGTTGAGGTTTGCTTCATTTCAAGTTCAATCAGAATTGCAACCGGAAACTGCTTCTTCAATGCCACAGCCTGGGCTATGGCTGCCAAGGAACAAGAAGCAATATTTCCAGATTTGACTCCAGAGCTCACATGAGCGCTCGAGTGCGCGCGCGCGTGCACACACACACACACACACACACACACACACACACACACACACTCACACGCACGCACGCACGCACGCACACACACACACACACACACACACACACACACACACACACACACACACACACACACACACACTGACGGACGGACGACGACGGATTGATAGATAGATAAATAGATAGATAGGTGAAGAAACTTCACCTTTGCATTCTTCCACCACGGCAAAGCATTAGTCCGTAGGTTTTCAGAGAAGTGTCTGATACTGTGAGAACAACGTGACAGTTGTCAGAACGGTTCTCAAGGCTTTGGGACGACATTGTCTTGTCGCTCAGTGGGAGGACGGCAAGGTGTGGGAGCCCTCCTTTCCTGGCCACGACCTGATGTCCACCACACTGTCACATCCCTGTGAGTTGGCCCTGGCCAAACCTGGTCACCACTACACTGTCACGTCCTTGTGGGTTGGCCTTGACCACGACCTGATGACCACCACACTGTCACATCCTGTGGGTTGGCCTTGACCACGACCTGATGACCACCACACTGTCACATCCTGTGGGTTGGCCCTGACCACGACCTGATGACCACCACACTGTCACATGCCTGTGGGTTGGCTCTGACCACGACCTGATGACCACCACACTGTCACATGCCTGTGGGTTGGCTCTGACCACGACCTGATGTCCACCACACTGTCACATCCCTGTGGGTTGGCCCTGACCACGATCTGATGTCCATCACACTGTCACATCCCTGTGGGTTGGCCCTGACCACGATCTGATGTCCATAACACTGTCACTTCCTGTGGGTTGGCCCTGACCACGATCTGATGTCCATAACACTGTCACATCCCTGTGGGTTGGCTCTGACCACGACCTGATGACCACCACACTGTCACATCCCTGTGGGTTGGCTCTGACCACGACCTGATGACCATCACACACTGTCACACATCCCTGTGGGTTGGCCCTGACCACGATCTGATGTCCTTTAACACTGTCACATCCTGTGGGTTGGCCCTGACCACGACCTGATGTCCATCACACTGTCACATCCTGTGGGTTGGCCCTGACCATGACTTGGGCTCGGTGTCTGTGGCCCACGCTCCATCTGTGTCCATGGCACCCTTGAAACAGCCAGCCAGTCAGAGATCGTCATGTCTAAGAAAAGAAAGTTTCCGAGTGACCGGGCGATATGCTTTCAGGACATAGGGTGGACATCTTGATCACTCTGTGACTCTGACATGGGCGTGAAGCAATCCATGTGTTTCTATCATGGAGGTGGGATTAGTTGGTTTCACATGAACAATCTGCCCTGGGAACGTTTCCTTTCATTGAATCAAGACTTCACCCAGGCATCACTATTTATCATACAGCAATGAGGGGGGGGGGGGGGGGGATAATGACGTAAAAAAACACACATTACGTCAACTAGTTTTGACGCCAACTTCCATCGTCAGCTGAGGAAGGTTTGCAAAAACCGAAAGCGCTTCTGAAAAATGCTTTGGGTGTTTGTTGTTTTTTTTTTATTTGAATGGAGGTGAAGGTTTGAGCATCACCATGAGCAAGAGAGGTGTCACCAGCACAGTGATCACAGAGGACAGCAGAATCTTCTGACTCAGCAGGTACGGAGGACACGATAAGATTGGGAGACTGCTCATGCTGATGCGTTAGATTGGAGCCAATAGTAGTATCACCTGGGCTGGAGCCACTTGTATCACCTGTAATATCACCTGGCCTGGAGCCACTTGTATCACCTGTAGCATCACCTGGGCTGGAGCCACTTGTCCTATCAGCTGTAGTATCACCTGGACTCGAACCACTCGTAACATCACCTGCACTATCACCTGGGCTAGAGCTACTTGCAGTATCATCTGTAGTATCACCTTGGCTAGAGCCACTTGTCGTATTACCTGTAGTATCACCTGGGCTCGAGCCACTTGTCGTGTCACCTGTAGTATCACCTGGGCTCGAGCCACTTGTAGCATCACCTGAAATGGAGCCACTTGTCGTATCATCTGTAGTATCACCTGGGTTGGAGCCACTTGTCGTATCACCTGGACTGGAGGCAGTTGTCGTATCACCTGGACTGGAGGCAGTTGCATCACCTGGGCAGGAGTCACTTGTATCATCTGGGCAGGAGTCACTTGTATCACCTGGGCAGGAGTCACTTGTATCTGGGCAGGAGTCACTTGTATCACCTGGGCTGGAGTCACTTGTATCACCTGGGCAGGAGTCACTTGTATCACCTGGGCAGGAGTCACTTGTATCACCTGGGCAGGAATCACTTGTATCACCTGGGCAGGAGTCACTTGCATTATCACCTGGACTGGAGCCACTTACAGTATCACCTGGGCTATCGCCGAACACCTTCACGTTGGTCACATGATGACTGGTCTGGGGGAAAAATGGAGAGAGATCATCATTAAGCGCGAAACAACTTACCTCTAGAGATTAACACAGATGAATGTGAAAATATTCAGAAATAAAGTGTTATCTCGGAAAGAAAGAAAATAACCAACTTTATTATGGAATGAACGCAACTGAATTTATCTCGCTGGAACTGCTTGGACAAGGGTCCCAGAATAATAAACTGATACATGTAACACTGCACGTGAACTTTGAGCTTGAAGAATGAACTTGAACTGGAAAAAGATTCCTCATGCTCAGTATTTCATACCAAAGAGTAGAGAATCATGTGTACTATATTAGCCAACACACGCATTGTGAAGACATAATGACTTCATTTATTCATCTAGTTGCAAAGTGAAACGACTGCAGGCGGAAATCTAAACAAATCTTAAATAAATGTCAGCGAACCGCCCAGAGAAACGTGGACAAACGAGTCACAAGACAAAACACAAACGCGTTTCGACCTCTTAGGTCTTCATCAGGTGAAACAAAAACGAAAATAATAACGAAAGTGCACTTAGCTTTGATCGCTTCAGATTGCTTCTGAGTTCAACGCAAGGAAGAAGGCGTTGAATGAGAACGAGGCTGTTGGAAGGGAAATAATGTGTGAGTCAAAGTCGTAATGATGATGATAATATTACTGATAGGAATACTACTAATGGTCAAAAAAAAAAAAAAAAAATTAA
Organism: Conus betulinus; assembly: GCA_016801955.1. Classification (NCBI taxonomy): domain Eukaryota; kingdom Metazoa; phylum Mollusca; class Gastropoda; order Neogastropoda; family Conidae; genus Conus; species Conus betulinus. The sequence continues at coordinate 53,919 of JADBJO010004469.1, read as the reverse complement.
GACAAGATTACTACCAATCTTGGTGTCAATAAGTATGGGTTTGGGAGAAAGGAGAGTGGGATAGAGGATTCTTAAACAGCAGGGTTGCCGTGGCAACAGTCCCAGAGGCTAAGGCGATGGTGATGTCAATGCCAGTGGTGGTAGTATCAATACTAGCAATATTGTTACTGAATGGTACTACTAACAACGATAGTGAAGGTTAAGGTAATAAAAGCACAATACAGAAATATATTTAGAAAATACATTTTTATAATAATCAAATAAATAATCTAACCCACTCTCCTTTCTCCCATACCCATACTTATTGACACCAAGATTGGTAGTAATCTTGTCTTAATTTTTTTTTTTTTTTATAAAATATTTTGACCATTAGTAGTATTCTTATCAGTAATATTATTATCATCATTACGACTTTGACTCACACATATTTTTCCTTCCAACAGCCTCGTTCTCATTCAACGCCTTCTTCCTTGCGCTGAACTCAGAAGCAATCTGAAGCGATCAAAGCTAAGTGCATTTTCGTTATTTTTTTTTTTTTTTTTCACCTGATGAAGACCTAAGAGGTCGAAACGCGTTGTGTTTTGTCTTTGTGACTCGTTTGTCCACGTTTCTCTGGGCGGTTCGCTGACATTTATTTAAGATTCATTAATTCAGTATAGCAGCGAGGAAGATGACAGCCTGCAAGGGCCTATGGTTTGACTCAGAGGGCTGTAGAACTGCCCAGGCTGTTTTACACCCAGGATAGAAAACAGACCATGCCATTGTATGGCTGGATGTGGTCCGTGCCAGCCTGAAGCAAAGGACGTAGACATGCCAGTGGGATGCTGCTCAAGGTTTTCTGTTATTCCTCTTAACTACCCCCACTCCTCTCCAGTCTCACCCCCTCTCACTCTCACCCCTTTTCCCCTGAACACACATATAACCTACCGTTCTTTCCTTCCCTCTCATCATCCCCCATCCCCTTCTTCTCCATCTCCTTCCCCCAGCATCTCCTCCTTCTCTCTCTCTCTCTCTCTCTCTCTCTCTCTCTCTCTCTCTCTCTCTCTGAAGTGCGACGACATACATCAACATCTGTTGTTATTTTGTCGCTCAGCAGAAGACCATTCTGATTTGGTATAATATACGGAACTTAGATGACCTTGGCTGAAACCGAACTTTTCTTCAGCTGCTTATCAGCTATCAATCACAGTTGTACACCCGTTATGCACAGTGATCCTATTTCATACCTCATTCATAGACATCAGCAGTTCACAGTGAATTTGAACTGTAATACTTCAATCACACAGAAACTGGTCTAATGTGGTCAGTTGACAGTAGTCGTGGTTAAGCTTCAAAGGGCGTCATTCAGTCGTGGTTTCCAGCGGTCAGGACCAATCTTCAGTCACAGGCAAGCCAATGCACGTAGATAACTCGGTGGGCCTGAAGGGCAGGAAATCGGTGCCCGACACTCGAGTGCATTTCAGCCACACTGGCACTCGACTATGGAAGGAAAAGCAAATAATGGCCGACTTTTTGAATTCCATTGTGATTTGCAGCCAGTGTTAGTTATCACACACAATTGGCACAGACACATGCTGGTTAGATTTAGAACTACAATCTTGGGTCTCAGTGCAAACAAAGTTTGATCTACATCAGAACCAGAAGCTGAAAAGATATACAACTTTCGTACAATTATTGCTGTTGAACATTGATATCATTTTCTTTTCAAACCCAAAGCTGTCAACGATGTCCAGCAAACGGTTTGGTATTGCAAGGAAGAGTTGTGTGTGCAAATTTCATTCATTTAGCAAAAATTCGATTCAAATCATTTCGCAACAGAATTTCTGTTTGTTTCATAGGTCGTCAATTCCAGTTTCATTTCCAGTGTCTATACATTTCATATCGCCGATACACACCATTCCAGGCAGCGAGGACTTAGTAAGGGGTATGTCCACCACCAACAGCAACAATGGCCCGGCACCTGGCCGGCATGAAGCGAATCACATTGCAGATCACCTCTGCTGTCATGGTGTCCCACTCCTCCTGGAGGGCGTTGAACAGCTCGTTGACATTGTCAGGAGCATGCGCTCGCACCCGGACTCATCTGTCCAGTCATTCTATATGTGGCCAATGGGGTTGAGATCATCTGTCCTGCTCATCCTATATGTGGCCAATGGGGTTGAGATCATCTGTCCAGCTCATCATCCTATATGTGCCCAATGGGGTTGAAATCTGGCGACACTGACGTCCAAGGAACAACGTTAATGTTGTTGTTGGCGAGGGTTTGCATTGTTAATCACGCAGTATGAAGCCTGGCGTTGTCCTGTTGGAAGAGCGTGCGAGGCCCGGCCATAAGAGGCAGGACACGAGGCTGGAGAATTGCAGCCACATACCGTTGGGTGTTCTGCATGCCTCGGACTCGCACCAGGGGACTCCTTCCAGAATAGTGGATGACCCCCCCACACCATGACGCTCCACCACCATGGGCAGGTGCCTCATCCACGCAGTTCTGGCAAAGCGCTCGCCATGTCTGTGGTACACCCTCCGCCTCCTGTCATGGCGCTGGAGCAGGAAGAAAGACTCTTCTGAAAACCAGACCCTGTTCCAATGGTTCTTGAGGATCCAGGGACGATGTTGTGTTGCCCACTGCAGCCTGTTCCCACGATGACGCTGTGTGAGGACAGGTCCTCTGACAGGTCTGCAAACTATAGCCCTGCAGCATGCAGATGATTCCAAACAGTCTGGTCAGAGATTCTTTGACTTTCAGTAATTCTTGGGCGGTTAGTGAGGCTGACTGAAAGTGATTTCGCAGGTAGCTGAGCCGGATGTAGCCGTCATGAGCTGGAGTTGTTGTGAAAGGTCTGTCAGAGCGTGGTCGGTCGGTCTGCCGTGGAGCTGATGATGCGATGACGATTCAGAAGCCTGCTGAGGGTGCTCTGGCTCACGTTGAAGCGTCGGGCGACTTCAGGCTGACTTTGCCCAGCTTTCAAACGCCCCAGTGCATTCTCATTCTTGCTGACTGAGTCGTGGCATCTTTGCACTTTGTATTGACGGACTGGTTTTCTTAGAATGACTCACTGTGTGTATGGTTTGTTTACCTTCCTTTCAGCATTCATTCACCAAAACGTGTATGAACTGCTTTACTCAGGCGCAAAGCACGACCAAATAATGAAAAATTGTCAAAGTGGCCATTTTGTGCATGTACAATCCGACTGGCGCTAAATGCATGAGCAACGTGAAGCACAGACGTAAACAAACATTTTTCCACTGGTTGGTTACATCCTACTGGGCTTTGGCATCCACAGCGAAGATGCTAGAAAATATGCGTTTTCTTTCTTGTTTTTGTTTTTGGTTTGTTTTGTTTGTTGTTGTTGTTGTTGTTTTGGACAGTATATCATCCAGTGCCAGTGCGACTTTTGGGTTATTTCTGGTCGTAGGTTTTAGAATCGGCAAGATGTCCGCCACTCAACCGTGTTTCTGTGTCTGACTGATGTGGAGAGGACAGTGAGCCTGTGGGTGTTTTTGACTGATGTGGAGAGGACAGTGAGCCTGTGGGTTTGTGACTGATGTGGAGAGGACAGTGAGCCTGTGGGTGCTTCTGTTTGATTGCTGTGGACAGGACAGTGAGTCTGTGGGTGTTTGTGTTTCAGTGATGTGGAGAGTACAGTGAGCCTGTGGGTGTTTGTGATTGATTTGGAGAGGACAGTGAGCCTGTGGGTGATTCTGTTTGATTGATGTGGAGAGGACAGTGAGCCTGCGGGTGTTTGTGATTGATGTGGAGAGGACAGTGAGCCTGTGGGTGTTTGTGATTGATGTGGAGAGGACAGTGAGCCTGTGGGTGATTCTGTTTGATTGATGTGGAGAAGACAGTAAGCCTGTGGGTGTTTGTGATTGATTG
>JADBJO010004469.1:12542-47542 GCA_016801955.1 Conus betulinus | reverse complement strand
CAAGGTGATCCCGGAATGAAAACGAAAGTAGAAGTCGAAACTCGTTCTGATATCCAAAATGTTTGATTGTATTTAATTGTTATACCTCTTCTTTTTACCTGGTTTGTCATTAGAAATCATATGATGTTATATTTTTTTTTGCTAAAATTTACAACAAACAAATTTTAAAGATTTTACTAATTGTCGTAAATTTTCACCATCCGGTATCTTTTTCAACATGGCGACTCGCATCGTCGGTCGCATGGTAAAGCAAGGTTGCAGACGAATTTCAAGGTGAGTGTCGGGACAGTATTGATTTTCTGCTCAAACTCAGCAGAACTACTTACCCATATGTAACAGCTACAAACTTATCGATCGTGGTCAAATTATTTTTTTTTATCATCCCTTTGTACAGCTGAATGCTTTCGTATCCGTTGAAGGTTGAGAACTTAAACCTCCACATGCATTATTATTGTCTTGGCGTACCATCACTTGACACCACGTTGTACATTTCTGATTTCAGGCTAAACGAGTGTCCGAAGTTGCATTGGAAATGAAGAGTAACAGAATTCTAAAATCATGTAGACGAAAATTGAAAACAGTGACAAAACGTCATGGTGGCATACCCTTGTGTGTTTGATTGGAGAAATGAACTATCCAAAACATTTTCCCCCCATTTGTTTGGGCGTATTTTTGTTGCTTGTATCTTAAAGAGATAATTGCCACAATATCAGGGAGATACACTGGATCGTGTCGATAAAACTGATTCTTATTTGAAAAAAAAACAGCCGAAATCGGCCATGCCGAAATGGGACATCCGCCGATATATACCGCAAACAACATGTCCCTACAGCCCTTGCAGAATCGTAACGAAAACTTGAACACATGAAATGATAAAACTACATTTTCGTCAACGTTTTTGTCCTGAAACCACATTCACTTGCTCTTTAGTGAAGCCTGAGTCGAATCCAAAAGAATACTTGGTCGTATGTGGATCGCCATGTCCTGGAGACATGCCCTTTTAACATCTCGCTACTGCTTTCTGTTTTACTGGGTCCGATCCAACGTTTCGTATTTTTCAAACCGAGGTGTGTCATTGACACAGTAAATCCACTGATTTAGCGGTTTGGTCAGCATATTTTTCAAACAGAACAAATTTACCGTGCACTGGGTTCATGTCCGATCGACATCACCGACCTTTTGGGAATAAAAATATACCGCACTGCTCGTTTCAGCCATTTGCAATTTGTATCCGTTCGCCGGGTCACGTGTTCTTCAACGGACACGAAACCAGGAGCAGACGATGTCAGAAAGGCGAAGAATCAGTAAACGTTTATTCATAGCCACCAATGTTTACCTCGACACAACTGACACTTAGAATCACACATGAGCAAAATATAATGAAAACCATTTGTGATTGGCCTCGTGGTGAACGCTAACTGCCTTCAAGATATGTGCGAAACACTGCTGAACACGAAAGTGCCAACCGTTACGTAGGCGGCTTCGTTTCCCATCACTTTATTTGAATTTCCGTCAGTTCTGCTGTTACTACTGTCCCCACCGAGGAAATGCCAGAAATCACATCTGACACTTACGTTTTACGTGTAAGAAAGTAAAACCGATCACAAGCGATACAAATTAGATTTGGTTATTCTTATGCTTCATGACGTTGCGGACCGTGATAGAGGGGGGCGTCTCAATGGTCAGTTACTTCAATATTGTAAACTCACAGTCAGTTGTGAATATTTTCCTAAGTTTCTAGCATTGGTGTTGTTCAAAATTTATCATTTCATAACAGATGTATCATATAATGCATAAAGTTGAGTGAAAAGTAAGAGTTTGATATAAGTTAACTGCTATTACTGTTAGAATGACTGATCAAGTGTAAAAATACAGTTTTAATTTGAAATGATTCAAGGCATTCTGTGTGTTGTTATCATTATCATTATTTTTTTTTTAAATATCTCATTCAACTGAAACTCCTGGAGTAATATTTCAGTCCATCCATAAGCCACTCCCACCCCCACCCCCCACACACACACACACACACACACACACACACACACACACACACACACACACACACACACACACACATCCTAATTAATGTCCCGTCACACAAATTGGTGATTGAAGACATTTTGAAATGACCTTTTTTTTTTGATTGAGATGTCAATGATGATGAGAGAGAGAGAGAGAGAGAGAGAGAGAGAGAGAGAGAGAGAGAGAGATCACCTAGTGTAATAAAAGAAATGAAGAGAATCTGCAAAGGGGGATCGAAAGAGAATTAAATGTTATGGAGAGAAAAGCAGAAAAGAAACGAAAGTGTAATAAAAGAAATGGAAGGAATCCGCAAAGGGGGGAGGGAAGAGAATTAAATGTTATAAGGAGAAAGCAGAAAAAGAAACAAAAATATGGCCTAACTGGATAATCTGTAGCGCTTAAAGATAAAAAAAAAAAAAAAAAAAAAACGATTATTATGCTGAATGATATATTTATTTGACTACATATATGTACATTACACGATACAGTTCCCGTGAAGCTGTCTTTTCCGATTTGTTTTGTAAACCTTGTAAACTTTTGTGTCAGTGTCAGTCAGACGGTAGCATTGTGAAAAGCTTTCTTGATTGTTTATGAACTGATCTGTTTAAAATTCAATATCAAGTTGTTCCAATGAGCACTTAGGGTTGTCCGCAAACATGTGGACTGCTCCTTATACCAAAGCACCTGTGTAAGGGATTCTCCCTTCTATTTTCATATTTGATTGACTTAAAAATGATTAAGTATGGCTAGACCATCCTGTTTGTTTTTGAAACTGATCTTATTCATGTTTTTATTGCATTTATGCTTACTATTGTTAAGAAAAAATAAGATCCACTATTCTTTTTATGTCCATACAGAAAAGTGTTACAAATGACCCTTGTCCATGTTTCCAGAATTAAAATGAACAAAAGATTCACTGACTGCTTGTGCATGCATGCTTTTTCTTTGAAATGAGCAGGCTGACTTGTTTTGTTCCTTAGCAGCTGCAGTGGATGTTTACGTAATACACCATAAGTACAAACATGAGCTGGTGTCAGATGTGATGACAGACATGAAAACTCTACCTCATTTTTCACTTACAAACTGACAGAACTGCTGACTTTAAACATCATCTTAGTAATATCATCCAGCGTTCCAGAAAGCCCCAGTTTCACAACCCTTGGTCTCGCATTACTGTAATGTTGCAGACATTTTTCATGTCCAGCAACACAACTTACTTATCACTGGGTGATCTGATAATTTTCATGTCATCAGAAAAGTATATACAAGTTATCTTTTTCATTCTATTTTCAGGCATGTGAAAGGTGTAACTTTCAAGAATTACAGAAATTTTTACCTGTTTCAAGTTTTGAAATTCTTACCCGAGTCCCCATTTTTTGCACGACCTTTTGTCACTGGCTCTGTAGGACTGGCAGTAGCAGGGGGGACTTGTGGGGTGGGGTGGGAGTTGTAGTAGGGGGAGGGGGGGGGGGAGGGTGCTGGTTTGCTAAATTGGGGACTTGAAACTCTCCACTGAGGTTGAGGAAATAACCTCAGGAGGCAGGCTGTTCCAGTCCCTGACAGTCCATGGGAAGAAAGAAAACTTCCTGTAATTGGTTTTACAAGCAGGGAGGAGATAAGTCTCCCCGTGTGAAACTGTCTTGTAGACCATGCTGGGGTATTTGGTGTGGGCCTGAATGGGGTGTTTATGCTGACCTCTTCATGATTGTATTGAAGAAGGTAGTCAGCCTTGCTGCTCTTCTTCTGTCCACTAGAGTGGACCACTGTAGATGTGTCAGCAGGAATTGATCCTTGAGGTGTGACGGTGGCGGTTCACAACCCATCAAGCTGCACGGCGTTGGACTTTTTCCATGTTGCTGATGTTTTTGGCAATATAGGGGTCCCATACAGGCGAGGCATATTCTAGAGTGAGGCAAACTAGGGCGTTGTAGGCAGTTTCCTTGATGTTGATGGAGCCTACTCTCAGGTTTCGCCTGAGGAACCCTAAGGTCTTGTTTGCCCTGTTTGTTATATTAGAGATGTGGGTGTCCCAGCTAAGATCTTGGGAAATGGTGACCCCCAGTACTTTGTCTCTTCAGTTCTTTTGAGATTTTGGCCATGGAGATGGTATGTGCCAGTCAGTGTGTTTTTCTTCCTGGAGACGTGGAGGGCTTGACACTTGTCTGGGTGGAAGGACATTTTCCATTTTGTTTTCCAGGCTGCCATGTGGTCCAGGTCCTGTTGTAGCTTCCTTTGGTCTTGGGGGGAAGCTACAGTTCTGTGGCAGAGAGTGTCATCTGCAAAGAGCTGTGTTGATGAGGAGAGTTGTTCAGGGAGGTCGTTTATGTAGAGGAGAAAAAAAGGGCTGGGGGCCCAGGACTGATCCCTGGGGGACATCTGACTCTACTGAGAAGGCCTTTGAAGAGGCTCCATCAACAACCACCGCCTGCTGTCGGTTTGCCAGGAAGTTCTTTATCCATTCATGGACCTGGCCAGTGATCCCGTAATGTCAGAGCTTGTGGGTTAGAAGGGAGTGGCAGACTTTGTCAAAGACTTTTGAGAAATCTATCACTAAGATGTCTGATTGTTTTCCCTTTTCCATATTGTAGGATAGCTCGTCCACAAGCCCTGGCAGTTGGCTTTCACAGGATCTGCCTCGCCGGAAGTCATGCTGTTCCTCGCGCAGGATGTTGTTCGCCTCTGCAAATTGTGCTTACTACAATGTGTTCTAGGATTTTGCATGGCACACTCATGAGGGAGATGGGGCGATAGTTTTAATTTGCCAGAAGGACTGCAAATGACTATTTGTGGTTCTTATCCAGAAGTTTCTCAAAACTTTTGATGTCTCCAGCTGGTATAGTGACTTCAGATACCAAAGTGTGTGCTCCAGACTATGGCAGTTTGACCTAAGAGGCAGGGAAAAGCAAAGAGGGTTAACAGGAGGTTGTCTGCACAGTGCTCAATGAGTCCAGTGGTCAGCAGCTGCTTCTGCTTTGTGTGATAAACTACCCATCTCGCTCTAACCCAGCATCCTGAAATGTTTCCTGACTTCGGCACAGTGCTCAATGAGGCCAGCAGTCGGCTGTTTCTGCTTTGTGTGTGATAAACCACCCACCCTGCTCAAACCCCAGCATCCTGTAATGTGTCCTGACTTCTGCTTTGTGTGAGAAGCCACCCACCCTGCTCTAACTCAGCATCCTGTAATGTGTCCTGACATCTGCTTTGTGTGATAAGCTTCCCACCCTGCTCTAACCCAAGCATCCTGTAATGTTTCCTGACTTTTGCACAGTGCTCAATGAGTCCAGCAGTCAGCTGCTTCTGCTTTGTGTGATAAACCACCCACCCCCCGCTCTAACCCCAGCATCCTGTAATGCCACCCACTCTGCTTTAAACCCAGCATCCTGTAATGCCACCCACCCTGCTCCAACCCCAGCATCCTGTAATGCCGCCCATCCTGCTCTAACCCCAGCATCCTGTAATGCCACCCACCCTGCTTTAACCCCAGCATCCTGTAATGCCGCCCACCCTGCTTTAACCCCAGCATCCTGTAATGCCAGCCACCCTGCTCTCTAACCCCAGCATCCTGTAATGTTTCCTGACTTCTGCTTCATGTGATAAGCCACCCACCCAGTCTCTCTTTGGTGTGACAGCTAAACTGTGCTCCTGATGTCAGTAGTGCATCTGTTAATATGACGTTTAGTACTGTTTGTGTTCTGTCTTGTTCTGTTAGCGTTCTGTCTGCTTATGCAGCCTTATTCAGTATGAATAAAAGTAGTGATACTGGATCTTTCACTATGTCTGGCACAGAGAGCGCATGACCTTGTCCTCAATGGTGTTCAGCATCATCTGCAATTAATCTGAGGAGATGGTAGGATTTAAGAAGACCGATCAAGCGTAAAAGACCTAAAAGAACTCATGAAATCAATCAATAATGAATCATACAACATCACATTTCATGACTTCATCACAACACTGCTTTGTTTTGTATAAGATGACAATGTGCATAGGAATAGGAAATGATATATAGTTGACTAATCTTGTGATTATAATGTATGATAATTGGGAATGCAAAAGGAAAAAAGTATGATAATGCTACTAATGGTAGCAATCTATAAAATTGTATGCATCCCATCTCTGCAGAGCTCCAGATACTTATAGAAAAGAAATCTGATTTATTTTGTTTTGTTAAAGGTCAGAATTCAAAGAACTGACTACGTTCAGTTGCACCAAATGCTCATGAATATGCATATCTTCATATCAGTAGTTCTCACCCCCAAACATTTCACAGCTGTACCTCCTCCCATCAGTATCCAGAGCAAATGCATGCATTGATGCACGCATGCACAGGCATAGGCACACATATCTACTAATCTAGACTGTCAGTGATTTGCTGATTTAATTCTCTTTGTAAGATTCAGCCAATAAAGTCAACACATCAGTTTGACCTTGATACACAGATAACTTTGTGTGTTTCTGTCTTAGGAAGATGCTGACAAATCTAAAAAACAAAATTGCCATAGGATCATACATATTGCTGTCAAACAGGAATTCAGCAAAATCGCCAGTTTTGCAGCGGAAAAGGCGGAGAGAATGAGATCACCTCGGTGCCACTGTCCCAGCCAGTCAGCTGGATCCCGGCGCCAAAGTACGCCAGACCCAGCGACCTGCAGAACGACACTCACGTCACTGTCCTGGACAACGGCCTTCGCATCGCCTCAGAAAACAAGTTGGACAGTTCTGCACAGTTGGAGGTAAGCTGCTGTCCAGTTGTCATCCAACCTAGCCATTAACATCTGAGGAGACATGCACGCAAGGTGCTGTGATCTTCTGGTGGATATGTGCCATGTTAAAGTTGCAGCACCTCCGCACGCTGAATGCTGAAGGGATTGTGTTAGGCAGAGTAAGCTAGATTGGTTTTTAAGAATGCTGAAACCACAGTGAATTCAGGGTTAATAGGACTGAAAGTTTGAAAAACCTGATGACTTGTCCTTCTTCTTATCACTCTCTTTTACATGTGTAATCTTCAGCCTGCTGAAGTTTACTGCACACACACACACACACACACACACACACACACACACACACACACACACACACACACACACACACACAAAGAATAAATAAAACTTGAAAGGAGAAGAAAGAAATTGCAAATAATTTCACATAGGAAGATCCCCTTTGAAATAGCACTGTCAAACTTTTTTTTTTTTCCTGTCAACCTTGTTATATGAAGTTGTGATCGCACTCTCACTTGCACCTTACACTCTATTACCGCAACAATAAATGCTGCCATATTGTCAGAAAGATATCCTAGAATGCTTTGGACTGGGAATTGAAACAGACATGGGGAAAGGCCTTTGGAGAGTTATCTGAAAAAGATATATGAAAGGCCCTAGGACAGTTCTCTGAAAAAGACGTAATGACTCTTTCATGTTCATAATTATTGCTTCCTCCTGTTCTGTAGAGACTTTTTTTTTTTTTTAGCTCCGTGGTGAAGCTTACAGTACACCTGCTCTTGTCACTTACCTGTTTAATCTTATTGTCAACAGCATTAGTTTCATGTTCATATTTCACTTATCTGTTTAATCTTATTGTGAACAGCATTAGTTTCTTGTTCATATTTCGGTATCCACTGATGCAGAGGCTGGATTCTAGCTCTGTGATGAAGCCTACAGCACACCTGCACTAATGGTTCTCCTGTTCAATCCAATTCTCACCAGTACAATCCCCAAACATGTCTAACATTCTGGAACAGCTGTCTTTGTAACTGAAAAATGTAAAAAAAAAAAAAAAAATCCAAGACAGTTTTGACATGATGGCCATAAATTGCATGTTACAAACAAAAAAGGAGAATCAGATGCATGCACTTTTTTTCACAGGTGGACAGATCTGATGGAAGATGGCAAGTTGTTATTCAAACACTGCGCACATGTACACAAGTCCATAACTGATGACAGAACAGGCAAAAAAGTGAGGGAAGGAGGGACAGCGCTAAACAGATAACTAGCTGTTGCAAGCTGATCAGAGGCTGTAAGACTGATGAAGAAGATGGTGAAACTCACTTTGAAAAAAAAAATAAGAAAACTGGATCAAAACTGCTAGACCAACAGAAAATACTGTGATAAGCAGCGAAAAGGGAAAACTTTGATTTATGCAGCAAACGTGGACAGAGAGGGAAAACTTAGTGCACTATCGACATATACTTATTTTCCATTGTCATTGTCACTGGTGGCTGCACGATGTTAAGGTGTGAACAGGAGTACCTGTACTTATGCCATGCATTATTTGGTAGGAATGTAGTGCATTCATGAAAATCTTGGACATTTCTATTCCTGATTTTTTAGATGTAACCCCATTTCTAATAGAAAGAATTTTGGGTTGGTATGACTGAATACCATTTCTCACTCACTCAATATTCTTGATGTTCTATGTGTCTGTGTATCACAGTATGTGAGAAAGAGAGCCAGAGAGAGAGAGAGAGAGAGAGAGTGTGTGTGTGTGTGTGTGTGTTTCGTTGTTTATTAATGTTGGATTTCTGCTTCCATGAAGACCTTTTCAGACTCTGTAGCGCTATTTTTACTCTTGTCACACTCATTTACTCTATTTTGCTGTTGTCACACTCATTTACTCTATTTTTCTCTTGTCACACTCATTTACTCATTTTGCTGTTGTCACACTCATTACTCTATTTTTCTCTTGTCATCTCTGCTACTCTATTTTGCTGTTGTCACACTCATTTACTCTATTTTTCTTTTGTCACTCTCTGCTGCTCTATTTTTCTGTTGTCACACTCTGTTGCTCTATTTTTCTGTTGTCACACTGTGTTGCTCTATTTTTCTGTTGTCACTTTCTGTTGCTCTATTTTTCTGTTGTCACACTCCTTTACTCTATTTTTCTCTTGTCAGTCTCTGTTGCTCAATTTTTCTCTTGTCACACTTATTTGCTCTATTTTTCTCTTGTCACACACGCATTTGCTCTATTTTTCTTGTGTTACTCTCTGTTGTTCTGTCTTTCTGTAACCATAGATTGTGGTGTTCTTTTATTGTCACACACTGTCTCACTTCTCACTGTATTTTTTTTTCACATGTTTAGTTGTCCCATCTTTCTTTTGTCTTACACAGTGTTGCTCCAATTTTCCTGAAAATGTGTCTCAGTGTTTGTACTTGTCATGCAAATTTACACATGGCAAAATTAAATGGGTCTGAACAGTTCTCGAGTGATTTCATGCATGTACACAACAAACCGGTTAGTGGCGGAACAGTTCCTAAATATTGAGACTCAGACTACATCACCATGTGGTCTGAAGCATTTTGTGTTCAATCCAGCGCGGTGCTGTGATGTCTGGAATTTTGTCTGGAATTTTTGTCTGGCTTTCCCAAACCAGCAGCAAGTTTTCTTAGACATTTGCACATCAGTCGTGTCCTGCTACAAAGTGTAAAGGCTACTGTCGGTGGCAGAGACGAAAGACGGCTCATTCAGGTTTTGGAGGATCAAGTCAATCAACAGAAATAAAAGTGCCTTTTGCCCTTGCAGACTTTGCATGACCCAGTATTTCTGCTTTGTCTTAATTCTTCACTGTCAGTTGGCCTCACATAATAAAACAATGGCAGTGGTGTGCATTTGGCGCTGCCATCTTCCTGAAGTAACTTTTCTGTAGCATTCCACTCGTAACTTTCAGTTCCACAGATCAATCGCACCACCATCAAGAGAATGTCTGTCTGCTCTCCTATCTAGCATGTATAAACAGGCCAAAATGGTTGAAAAACTGTTCTAATACTAAGGCAGTTTGAACTGTTTTGAATAGGGGTTTCAGAGTAAATCACCTTACAGTATGTGTGTGTGTGTGTGTGTGTGCGCGCGTGCACACTTGAGTGCAGTGTGTTTGTGTGTGTGTGTGTGTGTGTGTGTGTGTGTGTGTGTGTGTGTGTGTGTGTGTGTGTGCGTGCGTGCACCTGAGTGCGTGCATGCATGTGTATTTGAGAGAAGCAAGAGAACTTGTTCTTTGTTTCTCCCTGATGTAGGTATCAGTCTGTGTTTATGCCTGTTTCTTTCCTGATGCAGGTATCGGCCTGTGAATTTCTGTTTCTTTCTTCCTGATGTAGGTATCGCCTGTGTTTATGTCTGTTTTTCTTCCTGATGTAGGTATCACATGTGTTTATGTCTGTTTCTTCCTGATGTAGTTATCGCCTGTGCTTATGTCTGTGTCTTCCTGATGTAGGTATTGCCTTTGTTCAGTGTTCATGTCTGTTTGTTCTTGATGTAGGTATACTATTAGCCTGTGTTTATGTCTGTTTCTTAGTGATGTAGGTATCGCCTGTGTTTATGTCTGTGTCTTCCTGATATAGGTATTGGCCTGTGTTCATGTCTGTGTCTTCCTGATGTAGGTATTGGCCTGTGTTCATGTCTGTGTCTTCCTGATGTAGGTATCGCCTGTGTTTGTCTGTCTTCCTGGTGTAGGCATTGGCCTGTGTTTATGTCTGTGTCTTCCTGATGTAGATATTGCCTGTGTTTATGTCTGTTTCTTCCTGATGTAGGTATTGCCTGTGTTTATGTCTGTTTTTTTTTTCTCAGTTCCTGATGTAGATATTGCCTGTGTCTGTGTTTTCCAGATGTAGGTATTGGCCTGTGTTCATGTCTGTGTCTTCCTGATGTAGGTATTGCCTGTGTCCATGACTGTTTCTTCCTGATGTAGGTATTGCCTGTGTTTTCAGTGTTGATCGACTCTGGCTCTCGTTATGAGGTGGCACACCCTAGTGGCATCTCCCATTTCTGGAAAAATTAGCCTTTGGGGTAAGTGTTGATCATCTGACAGTGGTCTGTGAATTGCTCCACAATATGAAAATTAGCCTTTGGGGTGAGTGTTGATCATCTGACAGTAGTCTGCAAACTGTTCCACAATATAAAAATTAGCCTTTGGGGTGAGTGTTGATCGTCTGACAATGGTCTGTGAACTGTTCCACAATATGAAAATTAGCCTTTGGGTGAGTGTTGATCATCTGACAGTGGTCTGTGGACTGTTCCACAATTTGAAAATTAGCCTTTGGGGTGAGTGTTGATCATCTGACAGTGGTCTGTGAACTGTTCCACAGGTAGAAAGAAACTTGTGGAGAGTGTGGCAGCAGAGAGTCCTCAGAAGAGAAGCCCCCTTCAAGCAAGTGTTTCGGCCCTTTATCTCTTGACACTCTAGAGGGGTTGGGCCACACCCAGTTCATGACTCTGAATGTCCCTCTGCTCCCCCCCCTTTTTTTTCCCCATCTTGGGACAAGTCATGGATGGGATTCAAACCCATGACCCTCTGGACATGCTCATTTTTCACTTAATGACTTGTGCACTAACTACTGGGCCACTGGGACACCTGATATTTGTAGGAAAGTTAAGCCTTATGAAGTTCACTTTTGTTCCTCCTTGACCAGATCCAGCTTGAACACCTCTCTGCCGCTTTTGCCATTGCTTTCAGGGCTCTGGTTTTTTCCCCCTCCCTACAACTTGCTCCTACAAACCCCCTAGCTCCAATTTCTGCAGTGAGGACTTTGACCTGATAGCTTTCTCTCCTCAGGCTGTTTGCCAGATAAGCATACTTTTCAGTCTTGTATATTTGAGCTGCCTCCATTCTGTTCTCATATGGCACCGTGAGCTCGATCATGGTCAGCTGCTTGGTTGACTGAGAGTGGACTACTATGTCTGGTCTCATGCCACTCTTGCTGATGATCATTGGGTGACTCTTCCATTCTGGGAGGTCTGCAGTGCACTCCCAGTCATCTGCCCTGTCCAGCAGACTCTGCCTGCATGATCCGAGTGGCACAGTTGTTCTTGGCCATGATTCGCTGCCTCCTGCCATGAAATGTTGCGGGCGCTTTTGGAGTCCTGATTTTCCCTTTTGTGGTGTTGGTACTAGCCCAAACTATTTGCAAAATCTCTTTGAGCACTTGGTTGTGCCTCCATGTGTACCTTCCTTGAGCCAGGGCTACTTTACATGAGCTTACGACATGCTCCACTGTTTGTTTTTCATGGCAGAGGGGGCATGAAGGATCGTCTGTTTTTCGCTACTTCACCAGGTTTGCATTTGAGGGCAGAAGGTCATATGCAGACCTGCCAACCATTACGCATTTCGCGTAATTTATTACGCCCAAGTGATGAATCTTACGCCATTACGCATTTAGCCAAAAAAATTACGCATTGAAAGTTTTCAACAAAAAAAAAAAAAAAAACGGACGAAAAAATCGGCTTATGTACAGACACGCACACGGCGCCGTGCGTATAACCAGTAATCTTCAAGAAGCGTTTCCGGTCATGCGCAGTTCGTTGCACCATCTTTACTATTCAGCGAAGTTGGCGTCCTTTTGATGTTTGAAGGTACGAAAATGTCGAAAACGTGGAGCAGAAAGTCAGGACAAGATGCGAAAAAGAAAAAAAAACTGGTCAAAAGTCCCGAAAAGAATACTCGGAAAAATTCCCCTGCATACGACCTTCGGCTAAAAAGTGTAAATTGTGCAAGGTGTACCACTTGCGAATCGGACTTCACGATTTCCCATGGTGGATGTGAAGCGTCGCCTTGAGTCACGCAAGCACATCGATTCCTCTAACGTGTCGAATTCTTCCAGCATCCAGTTTTTTCAGACTGTAGAAATGAGGAAAAAAAGGGTAATTCGGGCTGAAGCATTGGTGGCCGATTTTTTGTCGAGTACATCATCGCTCTTAGCGCAGCCGACCATGCATCCCAGCTTTTTAAAGAAGCGTTCTTAGATTCGGAGATCGCCAAACAGTTCAAGAGCGGTCGAACAAAGACAACACACATCGTGAGGACCTTGCCATGGGGGACTGCAGAATGGACCGTTTGTGTTGGGACTGATGGAAGTCGGGGGGGGGGGGGGGGATTCTTTCCTGGGGTGTTGCGAGACTTACAAAGTCGCCACTGAGCAGATAGCCAACTCCACATGCACAGAGTCAGCAACAGGGGAGAACATTTTTGAGGTTGTTTCTGGCCTACTATCAAGCCTTGGTGTGCCATGGCAGAACTGCCTGTCCTGGTTTTGTGATAATACAACTCGTGTGATCACTGGCAAGAACAAAGGTGTCATTGCATATGTTCGCATATATATTTCCAGGTGTATTCTACATTTTCATAATTTGTAAAGATTTCTTGTGACACTTAAAAGAAAAGGTTGTTTGAAAAAAAGTTAAGTTCACATAAATTGTGCGAACAATTTCATCGCATCGTGTTTGTTTGAAAAAAGTAAGTGTAGCGCTTGATTACTCTTAGCTCTCTGAAATTACACATTTCTGCCTCACAGAGCTTCAATTCTTACTCATTGGTCTCTTAGGGGTTGGCAGGTCTGCATATGCAGATCTGAGAATGAAGCTGATCCTGAGAGGGGCCTTGTGCCAAATGTCATTCCAAGTGAGACTTCTTTGGAGTGCATTCTCCCACGTTGTCCATTGCCCTTGCTGGCTCTGCTGGACTGTTTTTTTTTGAGTCTCTTTTTTGGTCTTCTTCTTTTTTCTCATCTCCTGATTCATCATGTCTCTTTTGGCTTTTCCTTTGGCCTTTGACCACCATTCAGTTTTGGCCCCCAGGCCTTGTCTGTTGGTCTGTGTGTTTCCTGTTATTTCTCTGATCTTGAGACTTTCTTTTGCAGAATTCATCGCCTCTTGAAATTTCCATTTTCTGCCTGTTTTCAGCTGGGGCTTGATTGCTTCTACCACCTTGTCTCCTGAGTCTTCCAGCATGCTTTGAAGTCTTCCCTGTGTTGTATTCCTCCAGGATGGATTTCAGTAGTAGATTCAGCTTTGCTTGGCGACATTACAGCGCTATGTCAGTCAGACAGGGTGGGACACCAAGCCATTTCCTTGTGAACTTGTTGATTTTGGATTCCATTGCCTCCACTATGCTGGTGCAGATGTCGTATATCATCAGAGGCCATAGAAGCTTTGGTATCAGCATGAACTGCAGACACCAGACCTTGTACTTGCCAGGGAGCCAACAGTGGTCAATGGTCTCCAAGCTTCCGACATCTGTTTTATTTCTTTTGCTCTGTGTGTGTCTTTCAGTGTATCATCATACAATCTTCCAAGGCTCTTGACTGACTCTTCTGTGACTGTTGGAATGGCCTGGTTTGCAACGCTGAAGACCACAGATTCAGCCACTTTTCCTTTCCTCCTCAGTGAGAGACTCCATGATTTCTTTGGCTTGAACTTGAACTTCATTCTGGATGAGGCAACTATGTTGTCCAGCCTCTCCAACACATGACATGTCTGGTCTTCTCTGGGTGAAATCACTGTAGTGTCATCCATGAAGGCCTTGAGAGGAGGCATCTTGTATCAATCGCCAAGGTCTGTTTTGTCTCTTGCGTTGCTTGTTGCTACTTTCAAGATGACTTCCATTGCTAAAATGAACAGTATTGGGGAAATTGCACAGCCCATTGCAATGCCCACTTCCAGGTTGATCCAATCTGTTGTGTACTCCTTGGTAGAGAACCGCATTGATAAGCCATTGAAGTACTTCTTGAGCATGTCGCAGATGTTCTTTGGCACATGGTACATCTCAAGAGCCAACTGTATCATCTCATGGGGTACGGATCCATATGCGTTTGCCAGATCAAAGCCACACTACGTCCAGGTCTCTCTTTTCTGTTTTTGCTGTTTGGATTGCATCCCAGATCATTGTGGCGTGTTCTACACAGCCAGCCACGCCTGGGATGCCACCTTTCTGGACTGACACATCCAAGTACTTGTTTTCTGTGAGGTACTTGGTCAGCCTTGCTGCCATGACCAAGAAGAAGATTTTCCCTTCGACGTTCAGTAGTGATAATGGCCTGAACTGGCTGATGTCACTTGAATTTTGCTCTTTGGGGATGTACGCACCATCTGCCGTCATCCACTGGCCGCTGATCTTCTGATTTCTCCAGGCTGATCGCAGCAGCCGTGGAGCCACCACTCCAGCACCTTGGTACATTTCTTGTACAGCTGGTGAGGTATTCTGTTTGGCGCTGGTGATGATTTGGCTCTGGATTTGTCGACCACCTTCTTGATTTCCGCCAGTGTTGGAGGCTTGTCATTGAACTGTTCCTCAGGGTTGGTTGGCCACACCAGACCTTGAATGTTGAGTGGTGCTTTGCTCTGTGAGTCAGAGTATGTTTTCCTCAGATGATGCTGCTCAAGAACTCCTTTGTCCACACTTAGGGGTCCCAGATTTTGGCTGCTCAAACAGAGTTCTGGCAAACTGAAAGGGGTCTCTGAAGAAGCGCTTTGTGTCTTCTTCTTTTTGCTCTTCCTCTTCCTCACAGATTCTGCTTTGCTGAGGGCGCTGTGTTTTGCTTTCAGGTCTTTCCAGAGTTTTTCCAAGCCTTGTTTTTCAGCTGGCAGTGCGTGCGGCCTTCATTTGTTTTCTGAGGTTTTTCTTTCAGACCCTGATCTTGTCCATCTCTTCTTGGCATCTGGATTTCTTTGGAGGTGTTTTCTCTTTGGGTAGTTTTGCTCCATATGCATCTCTACATGTGGCATACTCAGTGTCCCCAAATGCGGCTAGTTTGTGTTCCCAGGGTGCTTTTCCCTATCAGTGCATTGAGTCTTTGGACGATTTTTGCATCCAGTTTCTCCCAATCTTCAGTCTCGTTTGCATGGCAGGTTGAGTTTCAGGCACCTGGCATCAAAAGCCTGTGCTGCAGTGCACTGCTGCTCATTCAGATGAGTCTTCACACATCCCATCTTTGTTCTGTGGATCTTCATGCCATGGTTGGTAGCGAAGGAACTCAATATAAAAATTCGCCTTTGGGGTGAGTGTTGATCATCTGACAGTAGTTTGCAAACTGTTCCACAATATGAAAATAAGCCTTTGGGGTGAGTGTTGATCGTCTGACAGTGGTCTGTGAACTGTTCCACAATATAAAAATTAGCCTTTGGGGTGAGTGTTGATCATCTGACAGTAGTTTGCAAACTGTTCCACAATATAAAAATTAGCCTTTGGGGTGAGTGTTGACTATCTGACAGTGGTCTGTGAACTGTTCCACAATATAAAAATTAGCCTTTGGGGTGAGTGTTGATTATCTGACAGTGGTCTGTGAACTGTTCCACAATATAAAAATTAGCCTTTGGGGTGAGTGTTGATCATCTGACAGTGGTCTGTGAACTGTTCCACAATAAAAAAATAGCCTTTGGGGTGAGTGTTGATCATCTGACAGTTGTCTGCAAACTGCTCCACAATAGATCATTCATAATTAGAGAACATTGTTGAAATAGAATACCAACGTTTCATACCAGAACAATAATCTCTAATATGATTGTTATAACTGATGTAAGATCTGTTAGTATTAGAGGTCAAAACTGCTCAGAGTAGTTTTTGCTGTGAATCTGCTGATTGTTGTTTTGTTTTGTTCAGTGATCATTCCCATGGGGATACCAGGGGCTCATTCAGCACAAAGAGCTCCTTCAAAAACCTGTTGGAAGTTCTGTGCTAGCAAATTCCTCTTTTCCGTGACTCTGCATTACTCTGCCTTGCCTTTCTCTGTGTGTGTGTGTGTGTGTGTGTGTGTGTGTGTGTGTGTGTGCATGCATGCGTGTGTGCGTGCACACGTGCATGTGTGTGTGCATGCGTGCGCACATGCACATGTGTGCATGTGTGTGTGCATGTGTGTGTGTGTGTGTGTGTGTGTGTGTGTGTGTGTGTGTGTGTGTGTGTGCTGGTCTGGTCTCTGTTACTGTCATCTGCTGTATCTGCCTCTGTGGACATTGTCCCAGAAGCCATCTCACTGTTACTTCTAGTCACAAACTACGACATACTGACCTGTTTGTTGTAATCTGGTGTCATGAACATTGTACACACTAGCTGTCCATTTGCTAGCTTTTGAATGTGTTCTTTTTTTTACATTTAAATGTTTTTTTTTTAATGAATTTGTTACTATTTCTTTTTTTAATCTGGGTTTGAGAAGTCAGGTTCAGTGGGTGGCCTATGTTACATGCCTGTAGGTTGTGAACAATTTAGCTGCCATGTCATGCAGTGGTGGTGGTGGTGTAGCATGGCCTATGTTACCTGCCTGTAGGATGTGAAGTTTAGCTACCATGTCATGCATTGGTCTGGTGTAGCATTCTTTTTTTTATGATGCAATCTTTTACTGAAAAACAAAGAAGCAAACACCACTGACAATTTATGACCTTCAGGCAGCAAATAGGACCATACATAGATATACTGACATTAGGCAGAAAAGAAAACAAAGTTAGTATGGCCATGTAACGAGATCCAGTGCCTCTGCTGGAACAGTCCTCCAGGGAACTGTTCAAGGAGGGAGATGGAGAGACAGACAGAAAAACAAAGGACTGACAAAAAACTGTAGAGTGGACAGGAAAAACATTGGCAGAGACGCAGGCCCTGGCACACAAGAGGCAGAACGGCAGCAAAGTGGTGAACTGTTCTTCACTGTGGTGCCCCAGTGACTCTCCACACCCAGGTCCTGGCACACAACAGACATCTGGAGCAAAGTGGTGAACTGTTCTTCAGTGTGTTGCCCCAGCCACCCTCCATGCAGTTCAGGGAGAAGAAAGAGAAGAATCTTTTTTCAGGACCCTATCTGTTCATGATGCGACCTTTTTCCCGTTTGAGTTTGACGGCCCCCAAAGCCCTGTGTGATTGGCTGGGCTAAAGTGACAGAAATTAAAACAGCTGTGATTTGTTCAGTGATAGATCAGACTAGGGGTGTGTGTGGTGGTTAGAGTGCTGAGGTCAATGGTCACTGCCTGTGGTTATCAGCTTGAAGCCAGATTAGCACCTGTCCCTCTGAAGGGATGGAGGAGGTAGGGAAACAAGGGAGAGGAGATGGACGTCACTCTCATAGTGCTGACTGGGAGGTGAAGTTGATGTCTTTTAGCACCAGGCTTCTCATAAACTGATGTCTTTTAGCACCAGGCTTCCCATAAACCGATGTCTTTTAGGGAAATGAAACAAACTGCAACGTTACGGAAACACGACGAAAAAGCAGAAAGAGCACACAAAAACAAAGTGTGAAGTAATGCACTTTAATGCACGACACAAAACAAGACAAGAAATTTTCGGCAATAAGCCTTCCTCAGCACTTCACTTCTTCACTTTGGCTTCACAAGGGGAGTATTGTGCATGTTAATGTCTGTACTGTTTTCATTGTTTTGTTGTTGAGGAAGGCTTATTGCCGAAAATTTCTTGTCTTGTTTTGTGTCATGCATTAAAGTGCGTTACTTTTCACACTTTGTTTTTGTGTGCTCTTTCTGCTTTTTCGTCGATGTCTTTTTAGCACCAGATTTCCCATAAACCGATGTCTTTTAGCAGCACCAGGCTTCCCATAAACCGATGTCTTTTAGCTCCAGGTTTCCCATAAACCGATGTCTTTTAGCACCAGGCTTCCCATAAACCTATGTCTTTTAGCACCAGGCTTCCCAAATAACTGATGTCTTTTAGCATCAGGTTTCCCATAACCTGATGTCTTTTAGCACCAGGCTTCCCATAAACTGATGTCTTTTAGCATCAGGTTTCCCATAAACTGATGTCTTTTAGCATCAGGTTTCCCATAAACTGATGTCTTTTAACACCAGGCTTCCCATAAACTGATGTCTTTTAGCATCAGGTTTCCCAAACTGATGTCTTTTAGCACCAGGCTTCCCATAAACAGATGTCTTTTAGCATCAGGTTTCCCATAATCAGATGTCTTTTAACACCAGGGTCCCATAAACCGATGTCTTTTAGCACCAAGCTTCTAATAAACCGATGTCTTTTAGCACCAGGCTTCCCATAAACCGATGTCTTTTTAGCACCAGGTTTCTCATAAACTGATGTCTTTTAACACCAGGCTTTTCATAAACTGATGTCTTTTAACACCAGGCTTCCCATAAACCGATGTCTTTTAGCACCAGGCTTTTCATAAACTGATGTCTTTTTTTAGCACTAGGCTTCCCATAAACCGGTGTCGTTTAGCTCCAGGTTTCCCATAAACCGATGTCTTTTAGCACCAGCTTCCCATAAACCGATGTCTTTTAGCACCAGGTTTCCCCATAAATCGATGTCTTTTAGTACCAGGCTTCCCATAAACTGATGTCTTTTAACACCAGTCTTCCCAGTCTTTTAACACTAGACTTCCCATTAACTGATGATGTCTTTTAACACCAGGCTTCCCATAACCCGATGTCTTTTAACACTAGGCTTCCCATAATCCATTGTGACACAGGCTACCCAAAGTCTGCTTAGGCTACAGGATTATCTTATCTGCCTGATCAGACTGAATACTGGAAGTTGTTCAGGTGTAGATTTTTCCAACATGTAGTGGCAGAATTACATTTCTGTCTTTTAATAATAATTCATATGGATTACATGAGCTGCAGTCAAAGAATTCTCATTTAAACACAAGTAACTGATTTATGTAATCATAGGGACAGTTATTATCACTTTTGTTATCAAAGCCTATAAACATTTACATTAAAAAGTTGACAGTGACTGAAAGAAGAAGAATGTGTATGTAGAAGAATAAAATCCTGTACTTTGATATGTTGAGCGATCATAAGTACTATGTGGAATCTCTGCTTCCATGTAAATATCTTGTGAAGTACCAGAAGACAGAAGATGAAGTTGAGAAGGGAATGTCAGATGACTGAGCTTTTTTTTTTCATTGCAGACAACCAGCAGATTTGAGAGCCGGGACTTGATTCTTCAGAAACTGGAGAAGCCATGGTGGCATCTGTGACTGCCAAGGCTCAAGGTAATGTGCTTTAGTGTCTGTCTGCAGGACGCTTAAGGTAATATACCACAGTGTCTCTGTACCACAGTGTCTACAGGACACTCAAGGTAATGTACCACAATGTCTACAGGACACTCAAGTAATGTACCGCAATGTCTACAGGACACTCATGGTAATGTACCACAATGTCTACAGAACACTCAGGTAATGTACCACAATGTCTACAGGACACTCAAGTAATGTACCACAATGTCTACAGGACAGGACACTCAAGGTAATGTACCACAATGTCTACAGGACACTCAAAGTAATGTACCACAATGTCTACAGGACGCTCAGGGTAATGTACCACAATGTCTACAGAACACTCAAGGTAATGTACCACAATGTCTACAGGACACTCAAGGTAATGTACCACAATGTCTACAGGACGCTTAATGTAATGTACCACAATGTCTACAGGACACTCAAGGTAATGTACCACAATGTCTACAGGACACTCAAGTTATTTGTACCACAATGTCTACATGACACTCAAGGTAATGTACCACAATGTCAACAGGACGCTCAAGGTAATATACCACAATGTCTACAGGACACTCAAGGTAATGTACCACAATGTCTACAATTACAATATTGACAAAGTGTGCGGTCTGATTGATCATTATATTGATTGCAGGACTAGTTGTTTTGTCTGTTAGGGTGCTGATGGATTGATTACAGAGTTGATCATGTGGGCGTTATCTGCAGTTATATCGGGGTACTGTCTGATAGTTGATGTATGACTTGATTGTTAGCTTTTTTTCTGCTGTTCCATCTTCTGTGCCACATAAGTGGCATTGCGCTCACACTGCTCTTTCCGATCCCCCCATCCACAGCCCCAGCACCAGCAGTCCACAGGGAACAGTCAATGTCAAATTGTCAAGAGAGCAACCCACCGGAGGAGACGCTGCACTGCTGCTGCTGAGTCAGTTCAGTGGCGTTCAGTAGTGCCTGTTCTGATCCAACATATGGATGACATTATCTACTATGCCCCTTACTGACAACAATAATTACTTGGTCGCGGAACCAGCATGAGTGAGTTTTCCCTCCAGAGGGCGTCACCACATCTGTCCAACGACGACAGCTCCCATGAATTTGCTGATACTGGTGACCCTGACAGAATCAAACCAAGGTCTTAGACATGAAGAGGATTTTGAAACTGAGGTTATCATGAATGCAGGGCATGAAGGGCCACAGAATTTGAGACTTTTTTTTTTTAATGGTGATCGATGAGGTTGATGAAGATGGTGCTACGGGTTTCCATTCCGGTCAGAGACTACAATCATGAAAGGGCTGTACTTTACGCTTACTTTCATAATTTATCCTGGCATCAACCAGGCCCGAGAGATACAGACACCTGCAGTGTTGGACAGGAAATTTGAGCAACTCTCAGAGATGCAACCATTCAGTGGATGAAACTCGCCTGTGTGGTCCCAGTCTTCCTAACTGAGCCAATAGCACACGAGCCATTCAGGGCTGAAAAATCCCACATGATTCTGATGGGAATTGAACCCACGACCTCCCAGCCGGGGGAGTCTGTGATGCTAACCACTTTGCCATGGCAAATGGTTGATTGTTAGATCATTGGTCCTGTTTGTATTGCTGTGTTGTGGATAAACCATGACGTTGAAGGGGAGATAATGTCTGTACTGCAGTGTTGTGGATAAACCATGTTGTTGAAGGGGAGGTAATGTGTTATTTGGCTCAAGTTCCTGTCTGTATTGCAGTGTTGTGGATAAACCATGATGTTGAAGGGGAGATAATGTGTTGTTTGGGCTCACGTACCTGTCTGTATTGCAGTGTTGTAGATAAACCATGGTGTGTTGAAGGGGAGGTAATGTGTTTGGCTCAAGTTCCTGTCTGTATTGTTGTGTTGTGGATAAACCATGATGTTGAAGGGAGATAATGTGTTGTTTGGCTCAGGGACACCTTGGTCTACGCGGCTTCGGCAGAGACCCAGGGGCTGGAGAGTGTGCTGGACATTTTGTCGGATGTGGTGTTGAGACCACTCATTACACCACAAGAGGTAGGGAACATTGGCCCTTTTTCTTCAATGGCAAACGGTCCTTCTGTTGACTTTAAGAATGTCTTTATAATTGGAGGACATAAAGATCCTTGTGATTTCTTTAAGTATTCACTCATCCTTTTGATTATCTTAAAATCATTTCACAGGAGAAGGTACTAAACATCTGCAGTTTTTTTCATTATTTTAGTTTATCCATTAGTCAGTTGTTTTGAAATACCTTATAATTATCATGGAGGATGAGAAGTTCTTTTTTTTTATGAGGGCTGACTGCCAGAACCCAGTATCTCTTATATATATATATGTATATGAGTTACTGGGTTCTGGCAGTCAACAGACAGACCTGGAGCAAAGTGGTGAACTGTTCTTCACTGAGGTGCCCCAGTGACTCTCCACACCCAGGTCCTGGCACACAACAGACAGACCTGGAGCAAAGTGGTGAACTGTTTATCATATTTCAGATTTAATTGGTAGGTCACTGAGCTTAAAATGGTCCACCATTGGTGAAATACCTTATAATTATTATGGAGGATGAGAAGTTTTTTGTTTTTTTTTTTATATTTTCAGATTTGATTGGTGGGTCAGTGAGCTTAAAATGGTCCCCCATTAGTGAAATACCTTAATAAATTATGATGGAGGATGAGAAGGGTTTTTTTTTCAATTATATTTCAGATTTAATTGGTAGGTCACTGAGCTTAAAATGGTCCACCATTAGTGGATTTCCTCTACTGGATGGAACCTTTCAGCTGAAAAAGAAAAATAACAAACGTAGGGTAACTCTCGTATCCATGATGAAATAAATAATGCTGTAACTCCAAACGAATGCTGCTTACAGCACCAAATCGCCAGTCAGGAATGGCAACACAGAGCACACAGAACAATCAAGAGAAAAATCCCCAAACAAGGATGTTCCAAGCTTGCCCATACACCCTGTACCTGACACATCTACACAGCAACAGCAACTGGAGAAATGAACAAACACAAGTTAACATTTATTCAAGACTGGCAAAGCCTTTTTGATCTTGAATGTAGTCAAACACATACACAGACAAATGGTAATAAATGTAGGTAACCTCGGTTTGATTGTTATGAACAAAAATCTTAAATGAGGCAGGGAACAGTAAACAATGAATAAAGAACAACCCCATAACGCTAAACGATTGCTGCTGAAGACACTGAATTACCAAGCAGAAATGACAACACAGAGCACACAGAACAAACGAGTAGGCATCCCCAAAAAGGATGCTTAGAGCTTGCCCATATATCCAGTATTTGACACATCTACACAGCAACAACAACTGGACAAATGGAAAAAAAAATGACAGGGAACAACCAAACAAAAAAATAAAGGGACGAAAATCACTGTGAATTTGTGACTTCTATATGTATTCTTATTTGACGTGAGTCCTTAGAAATACCTGAAACAGAAAACAGTTCAACAACGACAGGCGGAGGAATGTTTGAGCTGGCCAGGACAGTGAACTGTCTGGAATTCACCAACTTTGTGTGTGTGTGTGTGTGTGTGTTCGTGTGTGTGTGTGTGCATTGTGTGTGTGTTTGATGAAGGTTTGATTTAGTGCAGTGCAGAAGACAAAAGCTGATGACAATGATTATGGATTCCAGTAATTTTAACTAAAATGTTGTAAATGGTACATGTACAAAATACAGTAGTAAATAAGTGATGATAACTGGTTTTTAAAGTTAAGAAAAAAAGAAAAGCTATCTAACTATGCCTTTTTTTCCCACTGAGTTTCAGTAAACCCACAACTTTTTTTTTTCTTTTTCTCTTTTAGACATAGTCTGAATAAGAGATCCAGACCTAGTTCTAATGAAGCAGTGTGCTGTCTGATGTAAAGACTACAGGAATGACAGATCAGTAGTGTGCTGACAGATCCGTTGTAAAGACTACAAGAATGGCAGCCCAGTAGTGTGCTGTCTGATGTAAAGACTACAGGAATGACAGTCCATTAGTGTGCCGTCTGATGTAAAGACTACAGGAATGGCAGTCCATTAGTGTGCCATCTGATGTAAAGACTACAGGAATGGCAGTCCATTAGTGTGCCGTCTGATGTAAAGACTACAGGAATGGCAGTCCATTAGTGTGCCGTCTGATGTAAAGACTACAGGAATGGCAGTCCATTAGTGTGCCGTCTGATGTAAAGACTACAGGAATGGCAGTCCATTAGTGTGCCGTCTGATGTAAAGACTACAAGAATGGCAGTCCATTAGTGTGCCGTCTGATATAAAGACTACAAGAATGGCAGCCCAGTAGTGTGCCGTCTGATGTAAAGACTACAGGAATGGCAGTCCATTAGTGTGCCGTCTGATGTAAAGACTACAGGAATGGCAGTCCATTAGTGTGCCGTCTGATATAAAGACTACAGGAATGGCAGTCCATTAGTGTGCCGTCTGATGTAAAGACTACAGGAATGGCAGTCCAGTACTGTGCTGTCTGATGTAAAGACTACAGGAGGGGCAATCCAGTAGTGTGCTGTCAGATGTAAAGACTACAGGAGGGGCAGTCCAGTAGTGTGCTGACCGGGAGGGTAGGAACTGCCATATCATCTGGTAGTAAGTCAGCTTGAAAAAGGAGAGAAGTGGAGGGCAGGGTAGGGGAGGGGGTAGGGTGAGGATTGGGGAAGGGAGAAGTGGGGAGATAGGGGGATGGAAGTTAGTTAGTTAGTTAGTGTGTATAGGGTCCAGCAGACTACTAGAGCCAAACCAGGACCTCAGCTATCATATCTGCTGAGTCTCTAGATACAAATATCCACACTAGTATTAACACATCGCTTAAAATTTATAAAGACAAAAGCACAATTATCTGTTCAACTCCAGCAACACCTATATACATTATTAAAACACTATAATTTATAAAATAAGTTTACCTCTTTCAAAAAAGAAAAATAAGATCCACTGAAATCTCATGAAAAAGAACTGATAAATCACTGGTGGAAAAGAGAACTTCTCTCTGATACACATCAAATCAGCACATTCAGTCAAAAAATGATTAACACTGAAAGCTGTCACATGCAACACACCATGGAGGGTCTTCCCTTCTGAGTATCCAACTGTGCGTTATATAGCTGTGCCCAATATGTAACCATGAGAAAACCGATTCCTCTTTACAGTTATGGTTACGTACTACCGATGGGAAAGGATTGATTAAATCTGGGCAAATTTTCAACAATTTATATGATTTTGAATAGACCATTCACTCTGCCACAGTTCACAACAATACAAACTAGATTTATTATGAAGATCTGAGTGAGGAACAAACTGCACAGGCCTCCTGGAAAGACTTTACCGAGAGCTTGTTTGGCTGCTTTGTCTACCACTGAGTTACCATAGATTCCCATGTGGCTGGGGACCCAACAGAAAACTATATGCTTTCCCGAAGAGACAAGCTGAGTATGAAGATCATGAATATCCGCCAAAACTGGATGTGAAACTTCTCTTGTCGATAAAGCCGACAGTGCCGACAATGAATCCGATGAAATAAGGAAATCGTTCTGATCTGACCTGGACACCGCACTGAGAGCCAGATTTAAAGCCTTCAGTTCAGCAGTATAAACAGACGACCAATCGCGCAATCTTAACAAGATAGGCCCCTGAAAATTGTTATCACACACAATGGCAGCTGCAGCCCTCTCATCTTTTTTAGAACCATCTGTAAAAATCTTGGTAAAATCTTTATAAAGTTCGCATTGCTCAAGATAAAGTTGTTTATATGCAGCACTCGAGATGACCTCCTTTCGAAATGAGTTAAATATAAATTAATCTCTGGATTGGCTATTTTCCAGGGAGGTACATCAGTCTGTAATGGACCGTCATCAACAGCATCAAGGTCAATGCCAGCTGTCCAAGTGGGGCAAACACGAATACCCAGTGGAGGAATCTCATTTGGCTTTAAGTCATATTTGGCTCTAAAAGGCAGGTTCATGACAATATCATAGGCAGGTTTTTCTGGATTAGCCCTCAGTTTCAGATAATAATTCATGGAAAGACACAATCTCCTAAGCTCCAGAGGGGGTTTACCAGATTCACATACAAACTCTCTTTTGGAGATGTGCGAAATGCTCCCAGAGCAATCCGCAGTCCTTGATGATGAATTGGATCAAGAGCTTTGAGATAAGACTTTCATGTGGATCTATATACCACGCAACCATAATCTAGCTTTGGTCTCACCAAAAGCCCGATACAATCGCAACAAAGTTCGCCTGTCTGCTCCCCAATCAGTGTGACTAATAACCTTCAAAACATTCAAACCTGACTGGCAAGATTGTTTAATGTACTTAATGTGAGGCAAAAAAGAAAGCTTACTATCAAAAATAACCCCCCAAAATTTCACTTGTTTGGAAACTTTCATTACCTGACCATTGAGACTGATAGCTGGTTCTAAGACCTGAGATCTTTTCCTATGGAAATGAATACATTCTGTCTTAGTAGCTGAAAACTTAAATCCATTTTCAGTGACCCACTGCTGAACACGATTAACACACAACTGAAGTTGACGCTCAGCTGCAGCCAACGTTTTCCCCCTTGGCAGAGTTGGAGAAATCATCAACGAACAATGACTTATCAATCCCAGACTTTACTGACTGAACAATGTTATTAATCGTGAGATTGAACAGAAGTGGAGAAAGGATGCTACCCTGAGGGACACCCATCTCCTGCTCAAAAGGATCCGAAAAGGTAGAATGAAGTCTAACACTGAAATGCCTGTTAGACAAAAATTAGCAATAAACATTGGTAAATACCTTTGAAATCAAGTGCCTTCAAGTCCTGAAGAATTCCATACCTCCATGTTGTGTCATAAGCTTTTTCTAAATCAAAAAGAATAGAAAACTACATGTTCTCCATTAATCAAGGAAGTGGGTGGGTGTCTGTGTGACTTGATGTTGATCAGAAGTGCCAACATTGTGATCTGCTTTGTGTGACTTGATGTTGATCAGAAGTGCCAACGTTGTGATCTGTTTTGTGTGACTTGATGTTCTGTGACTTGATGTTGATCAGAAGTGCCAAGAGTTGTGTTCTGCTTTGTGTGACTTGATGTTGATCAGAAGTGCCAACATTGTGTTCTGCTTTGTGTGACTTAATGTTGATCTTAATGTTTTGTGATCAGGTTGTGTTCTGCTTTGTGTGACTTAATGTTGATCAGAAGTGCCAACGTTGTGATCTGCCTTGTGTGACTTGATGTTTTGTGACTTGATGTTGATCAGAAGTGCCAACATTGTGATCAGCTTTGTGTGACTTGATGTTGATCAGAAGTGCCAACATTGTGATCTGCTTTGTGTGACTTGGTGTTGATCAGAAGTGCCAACGTTGTGATCTGCTTTGTGTGACTTTATGTTGATCAGAAGTGCTAACGTTGTGATCTGCTTTGTGTGACTTGATGTTGTGACTTGATGTTGATCAGAAGTGTCAATGTTGTGATCTGCTTTCAGCTGGAGGATGCCCGCATGGCCATCTCCTTTGAACTGGAAACCCTCAACCTGCGGCCTGACCCCCGGCCGCTGCTCATGGAACTCATCCATGCTGTGAGTGACTGCACAGCCCTCTTGGCCTTCACTTCTCCTCTCAGCATTTTGTGAACAGTGCTTTCAGGGTGCATTTTAGGAAATATTTTGAAAACAGTGCTTTCAGGATATATTTTTAGGAAATCTTTCGTTGTTGTTGCTGTTGTCTCGTTCGTCATGCCTTTAGATGGATTCCCCCATCTCCTCGACAAAGTGGCAGTACGTCGCAGGTCCTCCAGTCTTCCGTAGAGCTTCTGGGCCACTGGTATTGGGTTGGGCAAGGTTTTCTCTCGAAGCGCTAGGTGGAGCGGGCAGGACTGCAGCAGATGTTCTGTTGTCTGGCTGCCTGTTCTGCAGGGGGCACTGCTCTGTGTTGCCGATGCGGAGTTTAGAGAATAGGCGGTGTTTTCAGGCGGTTGTGGCCTGTCCTGAGTCTGAAGATGACTACCTGCTCAAGTCAGCAGGTAATATAGGTCTGCTCTGTTGTGGCGTGGATGCTGCTGCTTCCACTTGTTCTGCAGCTTGGCCTTGATGATGGTCCTGGATTTGGTGTAGCTGGTAGATCTGTCCATCTGCTCCTTTGTAGTGCCCTCCTTTGCCAGGGAGTCAGCAGTCTCATTGCCGAGCACGTTGCAGTGGGAGGGAATCCACTGCAGGGTGACTGTGTGACTTGTGTAGAGGGAGGCGAGAGATGAGGACAGATCGTTGAGCTCTGGATCTCTATTGGACTGAAGGGCCTGCAAGATGGACAGGGCGTCAGTCAGGAAGACAACGTTGTGGCTGGCGTAGGGGCTGACCTCGATGTGGGCTGCTGCTGTTTTCAGGGCTTCTGTCTCAGCTCTGTAATTTGTGGAGTACAGGCTGGTAGCGAGGCAGATCTTTTCTTCTCTGCCTCCTGGATATTGGACATAGACTCCTGCCCCTCCATTTCGAATGGCATCTGCTGCAGAGCCGTCAGTGTAGACTGAGTCCAGGACTCTTGGGACTGGGTATGGAAGTATTCAAGGGTGAGGGACTTTCTTTCAGGGCGCTTGATTCTGAATCATGCTGATCTGTTGTTCAAAATTGGATTTGGCTGGAGTGCCCCATGCAGTCATGCTATACTCCAACACTGGCCTGACTCTACCAGTGTACAGTCTCCCGAGGGTCGTGTTGTCTGCACCCCATGTTGTTCCCTGCCAGCTTCTTCATGAGGGCAAGGCGTACTTTTGCTCTCAATTCTGTTTTCTGTGCTTGCTTCTTCTTCCACATCAGGCGTATGTCAAAGGTGACTACCAGGTATGTGGGGTTATTTTCAGCAAGCAGAGTTTGTCCATTGATGCTCAGGTTGGCCTTCTGTTCTTTGGGTGAGAGGCTGAAAACAGTGTAAGTGGTCTTCTTGGCATTAATTGTTACCAGCCACTGTTTTTGTCCAGCTTTCGAGAACATTCAACGCCTGCTGTAGCCTGTAGTTGGCAGTTGTGAGGTGCTCTTCCGAGCACCATAGTACAAGATCGTCTGCATAGATGGCTCCTTGGACTTTGCGTGGCACATCTCTGTCGATGTCGTTGACGAAGACAAGGAACAGGGTAGGGCTGAGGACACCTCCTTGAGGGACTCCTGACTTCTCTCAGTGTCTTCTTCCGACTGTATGCTCTGCTGACATGGACTTGGGTCTTCCTATTTTTCAGGTACTGCGAGATCCATTGGTACATACAGTCAGTCACATCACTCTTCTGGAGTTTTCTCTGGGAGCCATCCTTCCAGACTTTGTCGTACACCTTTTCCATGTCTATCCACACCATCAGAGTATGCTGTTTATCCTGAAGCCATCTGTGATCTTCTGGGCTATGTAGGTCACTTGATCCTCAGTGGAATGATGTTGGCGGAAGCCTGTCTGCTCTGGAGTGATGATGTTGTTCTTCTCCAGGTGCCAAACTAGCCGCGAATTGATCATACGCTCTAGGAGCTTTCCCATGCAGCTGATGATGAGGCTGATGGGGTGATAGCTGTCAGCCCTGACTCTGTCTTTGCCCTTCTTATGGATGGGCACCATATCAGCTTCTCGCCAGCTTTGTGGAACATACCCCGTCTTCCAGCTGTTGTTGAAGAGAGCAAGGAGTTTGGTCTTTGCTTTGGTGCCGAGGTGTTTAAGCATCTCGTTGGTGACTTTGTCAGGACCTGGAGATTTCTTGTCCTGTAAAGATTTTGCAGCTTCTTCTAATTCTTTCAGTTTGAAAGGCCTGTCCATGTAATCAGGTTGGTCTTGGTCATCCTGACGATTCTTCATTTCATCATGGATTTGTTTTCTGTCCTCTGTCACAGAGATGTTGCTGGTCTGCTCATAGCTGTGTATGAAGCAGTTCGCTGCCTCTCTCTCCCTGTCACAATCTCCTGATCTTTTTGGGAGCGTGACAGGCACTGACCTTGTCTCTTCATTATTCATGGCTTTGGTCAGTTTCCAAGTTTGTTGCCATCTCTGTCAAGGTTCAGCTTTCCTGTTTTCTCCATCCAGCTTGTTCTTGCAGCTTGGATGTAGGCCTTTCTGTATTTGGCAGTGCAGGCTTTGAGAGTGATGTTGTTTTCTTGTGTTTGGTTGTTTTTTCCACCTCCTCTCTAGTCCTTGTCTCTTCATCTTCAAGCTCCTGCAGTTCTTCTGTCCAATATGGCCTGTAGTTCTTTCGAGCGCCACATGGAATTGCCTCTGTGGCAGCTTTCAGGATGGCTTGGTTGAAGTTTTTGGTGGCTCTGGTGATGTTGTAATCGTCCACTTTGGTGGTCTTACAATACTCATCAGAGAGGCCCGCGAACATCTCCCAATCCGCCTTCTTCTAATTCCATCTGGGAAAGGACTTGGCATTGCTTGATGTGTACTGCAAATTGATGGCCAGTAGTACTGTCTGTGGTCGCTGCCTGCCAACTGGCTCTGTACCTTCCTGCTGGTTTTTTGGGCAAGGTCGTCAGTGGTAAAGGCAAGATCTGGGGTGGTCTTGATGAGCCATCGGCGAGAGAAGAAGGTTGGTGGATCTTCTGGATCATTCAACAGAAGCAGGTTGCTCTCTATCTGCCAGTCCTCGACTTCGTCTCCTCTTCAGTTATTCTCACTGTAACCCCAACAGGTTGAGGCTGTTAAAATCACACCTACTACTATGCAGTTCTCTGATGGTATGTCCATTTTCTGTAGGGAGAGCTCTTCGTCTTGTGGGCAGTACATGTTGAAGATGGTGATGACAGTCTTGTCCACTGTGATCTTGATTCTGTGGATTTCAGCTTTCTCATTTGTGTCCACTGTAAATTCCGAGGCTGGAATACTAATCTTGAAGAGTATCTGCAATCCTCCTTTTGGCGTCGTATACTATACCATGTCAGACCATAGCATTAAACGGCTGTCAGTCAGCTCTGTCAGGCCGAATTTTTGTGGCCAATGCAGTCATTAGATAGTCACATGAAGCCACCCCCTACTTCCGCCAACGGAAGATGCCGATGTTCGTTTCCTGTACATCTTCTACTTCGGCCTGTCGCCCAAGCAAGATAAGTCTTGTGCTCTGTCTCGCCTATACTTTGCCTCTGTGTAAAGATTGCTTGTGTTCGCATTCTGGACTCATTTACCTGTGGCTTGCGCTAAATCCTGAGTACACTTGCCGTGTGAGGGCTATCGGTAGGCTAGCATTTCTAGCATTTGATTTATTTATTTTCGCGATCGTTGTGGTCCCGGTTTGTGGCTATCCGTGTAACCCGGTGCGAGGTTTATCTGCGTTTTTCATCGCCGGGTTCTTGGCGTTTTCCTTGGCACCCTCGGGTTCCTCGGCCTTTCTAGACTTGCGCGCCTCCTTGAGGCCCTCATGATCCCTAATTCCAATCTCGCCAATACTTGTGCTACTATCCCGCAACCACTTGTGCGACGATCGCTGGCCAGTCTCGGCCGCCATCTTTCTTGCGCCGGTTGAACTTTCTCTCGTCGCCTCATCTTAATAAGCCCACTGTGCTACACGTGGTTTGGCTACTACATTTTCGTTTACTCTCATTTGATCTTCATTTACCGCATCTTTTATCGCTCTGCTACATGTGCGTAGCGATTGCGATTGCCTTTTGTGATCGCATTTGTACTTCGTCACGCTGCGTTACTCAGCACTTTTCGGTGACGGTGCTGTGGACCCGTATCGACTTTCCCCCCTTTTCTTGGTCCCCAGCCAGATCACACGCGCGATTTTCGCTCCACCCCTCGCGCGTGTATATATCACTGTGCGGTGTTTAATTTATCACTGTGCTACTATCGTTAACTCGTTTGTTTTTTATACCTCTACGCACGGCCGATCGACTTGACTTATCCCTTGCTCGATCGACTGTCGTGTCTCCCCCTTTGCGATTGTGTGCTCCGGTTTTGCTCAGCTCCATTGCCCAAAATGGTGAAGGACTCTGTTGGGTCAAGCCACTCTAACGTTCAGAGTTCGCTCTCTTTCCCGGAGGACTCACAAGTCGGTTCCAACCCCAAGCAAACCGTTCTTACCTCGGAAGAACGGACGGCAGGTAGATGGAGACGACCTTCCCGCGGAGGGGACACGGGATCCTCCCCTCCTCTACCCGACCGCTGGACGCATGACCGCTGCGTTCGAAAGGTACAAGATAACGATATCCTGGCATTCCCCGAGATTGTCGGGCCGCCCCCAGCCCAGCGATCCAAACTCAGGATCGTCGCGCCTCAATCCATTACTTCCCTGTGGGAGGGTCCGGCAACGCGTGCCAGGGGTGCAGAAGCCATCCCCCCACCGGGGCAAGACCTCCCCCTGGCGCCGAATGCAGCCCCCGTCAACTCCCTCCTCGGGGCCCACAGAAGGCACCCGGTTACCTCACTCTCTTCGCAGACAATCCTGCAACCAGGGAGTGGGCCATTTCCCAAGCAGATTGTCGCCTGATCCCCAACCGGGCCACCCCCTACTTTGGGCTCCATCTCCTTTAAAGCCTTAACCCTCTTCAGTATGCACTTATCTGAGCTTAATTACTAATTTGAACATGGTTACCCAATTAAAAAAATTAATTTAAAAGAGAGGAAAGGAAATAACGAAATGAAAATAATTTTAAAAATCCTACGAATATATATGTTGCTATATCGTAAGTTTGAAGAATGTCACATGAGCCATTTACTCGGGAAAAAAAAAAAAAATCTTCTTCAGAACTTTCTTCCGAATTGTTGTTCATCATACCTGAAACTTCATCCCAGTCGAAATCTAGGTCACTCTAAGCTTCATTACCCAGCACTTTCACTAAGTCTTATGCCGTAAATCCTACAAAACACAGTATCTCCATCACTAAATCTCATTATAGAACGGCAGAAACTCAAGGTTAGCCACGGTGAAAAAACGGCATTTCGACCTCAAAACTTAAAAAATTCGAAACTCGAGAACCACCACGGCACGTATCGACTTGCGTTTTTTTTTTGCAAACGGAAGTAAATGGCTAGGAAGTCACGTTCTCGCGAGACTTCCTTTTCTACAAGAAACATGGCGGTGCCTATTGTTGCCACGTGTTTTACCGGGCGCTGGCGGGCTTTGGCGACTACTCCACTGCCATGTCCCAATCGGTCGAGGAACGCAAGCAGGCTGCGTCCTTTGCGCCTCGGCCTCAGCCACGCCCTTCTAGGCCCCCTGTGCATTCCTACCCCCCTTCCACCAGGCCCAGACCTTATCCCAGACAGGCCCCATCTCACACCGCTGGACCTGCCAAGCGCCCACAGAATTCGCCGAGGCCTAAACCGAAACCTCGCCAACAAAATTTTCGGTTCGGCCAACAGTCACGCCTACGCCGGTGACTAGGGGAGTCACCCGGGAGGAGGCGGATCAGGCCCAACCCTTCCATCAAGACCCGTGCACCCCTGTCCCCCCCCACCCGGACCATCGGCCCCCGTGGTGGGCAGCCTCTCCCGGCATGCCCGCCAGTGGCGACGTATGGGCCTCAGCCCCTGGGTAGTGTCAGTTCTACAGGACGGGTTTTCGCTTGCCTTGGGCTCATGAACGTCCTCCCCTCATGCGTTTCTCCTCCTCCCTCCCCCAGCGATCCCCCCCCTGCCCAGGCGGAAGCCCTTCGCCTGGAAGTCTTAGAACTCCTCCAGAAAGGGGCCATCACCGAGATTTGCCAGCCCAACCCCGGGTTTTACTCCCACTTCTTCGTGATCCCCAAACCCTCCGGGGGATGGAGGCCCATCCTCGACCTCTCTCCCCCTCAACAAGTTCCTCAGACAGACCCACCAAGTTCAAGATGGACTCCATCCACCAGCTAGATTGGGCTACCTCCATAGATCTGAAGGACGCGTACTTTCAAGTTCTCATTCACCCTGCCCACAGACGTTACCTCTGTTTCGTCTGGCTAGGTCGAGTGTTCCAGTTCAAAGCTCTCCCCTTTAGTCTCTCCCTCGCATCCTTCCTCTTCACAAAGGTTGTCAAAGCCAGACAGGAGGACATTCGCCTCCTGGTCTGCCTGGACGACTGGCTTGTCCTAGCCTCCTCCCAGGCTCAGTGCCGAGCCCACACCACCCGCCTCCTCAGTCTCTGTTCCACCCTGGGGTTTGTAACCAACCCCCACAAGTGCGAACTCATTCCCAGTCAGAGGTTCTCCTTCCTGGGCATGAGTTTCGACACCATTTCCATGCAGGTCGCCCCTACCCCAGAGAGGTCCGCCCGGATAGTGGACCTCATCTCCTGCCTCCGAGGAGCATCCCACACCTCGGCCAGAACTCTGTCCTCTCTTCTAGGGATGATGGAGTCCCTTTCAGCCCTCATTCTGCTGGGTCGGGTCCCCAAACGCCAGCTGCAGAGGGAGTTCGTCGTCGTTGGTCCCAGACCTCGGACCGCTGGGACCAGACCATTCCCCTCGGCCACTGGTTCTGTTGTGCCACGGACGAGTGGCTCAATCTGTCCACCCTGACCACCGGCGTTCCATCTCTCTCCCAACTCAGTCTCTGGAACTCTACACGGACGCCTCCAACTTGGGCTGGGGGGCCCACTTGGAGAACAGTCATGCCTCGGGGGTGTGGGACGCACAGATGGCCATCTCCACATCAGCATATTAGAATTGGAAGCAGTCAGGATGGCCCTCCTCCACTTCCAACATCTAGTCTCTCTCACCGACTGGTTCTCCTCCTCATGGACAACACGTCGGTGGCCCACTACGTCAAACAAAGGGGGGGGGGGGGGGGGGGGGGGGGGGGGGGGGGCTCACTCCATCGGCCTCTCACTGCAGACAGAGACCCTCCTTCGCTGATGCCATGCACGGGGAACTACCCTCCGTGCGAGACACATAGCGGGGACACGCAACATCCTGGCAGACTCTCTCAGCTGCTCAGGGACCCTTCTGCACACAGAGTGGACCCTGAACAAGCTGACACTAACCATGGTATGGGAACACTGGTTCACTCCACAAAGTGATCAGGAAGGCGAGGCTGCAGAGACCCAGGCTCATCCTCATAACCCCTTGGTGGCCGACCCAATCGTGGTTTCCAGGACCTCAGGTCTCTCACTCACGTTCCCCCCCTCCAGCTAGCCCCTCGGTGGGACTTGCTCAGACAACCCCGCTCGGGCCTCCCCTCACTCCAACCCCCAGATGCTTCGCCTACACGCTTGGCTCCTATGCCAGCCAAAGTGCGAACACCTGTCCCCACCTCCCCTCTCCGACAGATCCCAGTCCGTCCTAGATACCCTGGCAGAGGCCAGAGCATCACAGGGACTACGTGACTTGGCCTTTGCCTCACGTAGGACC